>CAKAOJ020001152.1:0-105080 GCA_916701645.2 Sebastolobus alascanus | reverse complement strand
CTACATTAAAAACCAACGACCATAAAGCAGGGGATGCTTTAGGGCGGGGCTACCTTGTGATTGACAGGTCGCTACCACGGAGTTGTCCGGTCTGGGACTTAGAACTTTGACCCTTTCAGTGTGTTTTCACTTCATCAAAGTTAATTATAATCATTTTGGTCGACTAAAAATGTCTTATTCAGCTTTCGGTCATACTTAGCTCCACCCTCTCATGTCACTTCTGGTTGCAAAAAGCCAAGATGGTGACATTCAAAAGCCAAGATGGTGTCTGAGTTTTTTGCCATTTCCAGGCACTATACTTTAACGAACTCCTCCTAGAAATTTAACCCAATCGACTTCAAATTTGGTCAGTACAGTCTTAAGACCTTTGTGATGAAAAGTTAATCAAAGCTTTCATTTTTATGGAACTATGTTGCCATGGCATGGCGGCGAAAAAGCGCCTTTCGTCAAAAAACAGGAAGTTGATGTAACTTCGTCGTACATTAACCAATCATACTCATAGCGCCACCTAGTGGCAACAGGACAGTTACAGTTGCTATATTTTGGCGTAGCAGGTCAACCAGATCCACTTCAAATTTGGTCAGCGTGGTGTCAAGAAGTTCCTGATGCCAGACCGCAAAGCTTTTTAGCTTTTGTTGAACATACTTGCCGTAGCGACGCATCATTCGCCATTAAACAGGAAGTTGTCTTTCAAGGGCTAGATATGCTTGCAAACGAATGAAACTTGGCACACTCATTAAAAGTTCCAAAATGTGTTAACGGATATGTTTTTTGTGCTTTGGTGTGGCAAGGGAGCTCGATAGCGCCCCCCTACAAAATGTCAACGAAGCAGCCCTTGCAGTACATTTCACCTAGATGTATGAAATTTGTTAGGCACATGTATCACATATAGACTTAAAAATAAGTCTCTTGGAGCCATGCTCTAAACCCAAAGGGAAGTCGGCCATTTTTAAATTTGTGTGATTTTTTTGTGTATTTTTGGCTTTTTCTAGGCTCTGTACTTTAACAAACTCCTCCTACAGATTTAACCCGATCAACTTCAGATTTGGTCAGTATAATTTGAGGACCTTTGTGATGAAAAGTTGTTCAAATCTTGAGGTTTTATGAAACGGTGTTGACGTGGCGTGGCGGAGAATGTACATGATTTGCCATTGAAAGACAAACTGTTGTAACTCGACTGTATTTGGTCCAATCTGCCCCAAACTTGACGTAATTCATAAGAGTTCAGGCCTGAGGACATCTACATGGCAATATTGACTCATAGTCATAGCGCCACCTACTGGCAACAGGAAGTCAGCTATATGTGACAAACATCATCCGATTCACATGAAATTTACATTGTGTGATCTACACTTGATAATGAGCAACATAATGCATGTTTAGCATGTGTTCTCTAGCGCCACATAGTGGACAAAGGAAGTGGTGAAAAAATGGCAATACATAATTTCCTGTGCCGTTCAATCCATGCAGGACATAACATCTAACTTGTGTTTGCATTGTCGGATAGTCACAAAAATGTAGGGCTGCGTCGACCGGCGTCCCGCAAGTAGCTCCGAAGTGCGGTAAGGTGCGGGGGCCTGTTCATCGCTGCTTGCAGCTTTAATTATGGCCCAAGCACCAACAACGTGACTTCCTGTTGAGTTTTGGGCATACCTCCCAGAGGCTTTTTGTGCGTCTCCACACGTTGCATCTGTCTGCCAAATTTCATACTTGTAGGTGAAACTGGAGCGAGGGGCTCAAATTTTCCAATTTTCTAGGGGGCGCTAGTGAGCCATTTTGTAACACCCAAGCCCGAGACCCTTAAAATACTAAAATTTTCACCGCATCTGATAAGTGTGCCAAGTTTAACAACTTTTTGAGCATGGCAAAGGCCTCAAAAAGGCAATTAATTTGCCTGAAAATTAATAATTCCTACAGTTTCAATTGGACCTTCGCTGGCCCGACGTTGTCGTTGCTCGGGCTCTTATTACAGTATGGAACACAGAAACAATGAGAAGCAGACCAAACTAAAACAGACAAACAGACATGTGAATGAGGCCTATAAAAAGGCTTTTCTGTAAAGATGTGTTTTTAGAAGCCACTTAAAACAGTCCAGAGATTCAGCAGGGTTAAAATTAACCCTAATTTTACAGGAAGCCAATGGAGGGATGCCAGAACAGGGGTGATGTGAGACCGACGGCTAGTTCTGGTTAATAACCTGGCAGCTGCATTTTGATCCACCTGAAGGCGATTTAAAGCAGATTGACTGAGGCAGGTGTAGAGGGAATTACAATAGTCTAGACGGGAGAATATGAAAGTTTGAATTAATCGATCAAGATCCGTGGAAGACAGGATGCATCTGATTTGTGCGATGTTTCTTAGCTGGAGAAAGCAGGACTGGACAAGTTTAGTGACATGATGGTCAAAAGTCATATACCGGTCAATGATGACACCAAGATTCTTAGCTGTAGGACTGATGTTTGATTGAAGTGGGCCAATAAACTGATGAACTGCTGTTGCAAAATTGTCTGGTCCTATTATTAGAATGTCTGTTTTATCTGGGTTTATGTGGAGAAAGTTGAGAGACATCAAGGCTTTGGTCGCAGCTAAGCAGTCATGGAGGGAGGACAGTTGATTGAGGTTATTGGTTTTGGCTGAAAAGTAGAGCTTTGTGTCATCCGCATAACAATGATATGACACGTCGTGAAAGCTGCTGAACAAATGACCCAGAGGAAGAATATACAAAGAGAAAAGGATTGGTCCAAGAACCGACCCCTGAGGGACTCCACAGCGCAAAGGGGCTGATGAGGAGACATGATTATTAATGCACACATGGAAATATTTGTTAGTTAGGTATGAATGAAACCATTTCAAAGCTGTACCAGATATGCCATTCCAATTTTGCAACCTATCAAGTAATATAGTATGATCGATGGTATCAAAGGCAGCAGTTAAATCCAGTAAAATGAGTATGGAATGTTCACCTTTGTCTGCATGCATGAGGATGTCATTTGTTACTCTGAGTAATGCTGTTTCTGTACTATGTTTGTGGCGAAAGCCTGATTGGAATTTGTCGAATACCTTGTGCCCCTCCGCCACTTCCAGAAGTTGTTCTGTCACTATTTTCTCCCGAATTTTGGATATAAATGGTATTTTGGAGATTGGTCTGTAATTATTGAAGTAGTCAGGAACAGACCCGGATGTGAGAGAGTGGTTTATGACTGAGAGCAGGCTGGGGCCTAAAACTGGAAGGATGGATTTTAGAAATTTTGTGGGAACCTTATCACAGGGACTGGAGGAAAGATGCATGTGAGCTATAGTGTTTAAAAGAGTTGGCAGGGAAACGGGAGTGAATTGAGACAGTAAAGTAGGACGGCTGAAAGGGGCGGATGGTAAAACAGTTGGGGGAAATTTGGACCTCAGACCATCGATCTTGCTGATGAAATAGGATACAAAGTTTTCACAGTCGTTAGGAGATGAGACGGGAAGGGCAGGTAGAGTGCGGTTTACAAGCTGGTTAATAGTGCTGAACAGAAATCTTGGGTTGTGTTTATTGCTGTTAATCAAACCCGAAAAGTAGGCAGCACGCGCATCTTTAATGATGTGGTTTAGACTGAATAATAGATCCTTCATTCGGAGGTGGTGAACTACATGCTTTGATTTTTTCCATCTACGTTCGGCCTTTCTGTATTATTTTCTGAGTTGTCTGATATCATCACTGTTCCAAGGCATTGTATTAATAACTGGGACTGACCTGGAGGTGAAAGGGGCGGAAAAATCAAGGGCAGACTTACACAAATCATTAAACCATAGTGCGATCTGCCCGATATTTCTAAGGCATGATAAGGGTCCAGTCCTGATGTCATTTACATGCAAATATATACTCATAGCCCCGCCCCGAGACGCAAGCCACGCCCCCTTTCATAACTCATGAACCGTTTGTCGTAGAGTCTTGTGGGAGGTGTCGTATCACTCAGCAGAGAGTTTCTGTTTCATTGGTGAAGGTTAACCCTGTCCCCTACATAGAAGCCCCGCCCCCTTTCAAGTTCCTCTTGATTTGGTATAGTTTTCCCACCCCCTACACATTAGCCCAGTCGCCTTTCATAACTCATGTACCGTTTGTCGTAGAGTCTTGTGGGAGGTGTCATTGCAATCAGCAGAGAGTTCCTGTTTCATTGGTATTGCTATCACCGCCCCTTACACATTAGCCACGCCCCCTTTCATAAATCATGAAACGTTTGTCGTAGAGTCTTGTGGCAGGCGTCATTGTCCTCGTCAGAGTTCCGGTTTCATTGTGCCTGGCCGCATCAGTCAGCGTCCCGCCAGTACCCCCTGACACGCGGGGAGGTGCGAGGGCCCGTTCATCGCTGCTTGCAGCTTTAATTTTTTAAATGTAGTTCAAGCTGTATGGTAAGTACTTCATCACCTTGTTTCACTGGATCTTGAGGGTCACCTTTGTGGGCGGCCCAACCTGTCATCCATGTGCTCACCGGATAACTTCTGTTTCCATAGAAACCAGATTTGTTTGGCTCTGAGTAAAACTTTTACTGTGGTATTTGTTCAGTGTCGCTGTAAGAAGTGCAGGACAGGTGCATTTAGATAAAAAATCATATTAATGATTAGTAAACAAATAAATCATTTAATATGGTGTAATGTAATATGTATATGAAACAATTCCATTGGATATAATATCATATTATAAGGAATCAGCCCATTTTACGTATCTCAACACTGAGACCACAGTTATGGGACATGAAGAAAAGTGGTGTTTGAATCCATAAAATGCTTCATAACTTTTATTAAATCACATTCTTTAGTAATTAGTTTTTATGTCAATATGGGTAATAGCACTGTGTAATATATTTATCAAGCATTGCACTGCAAATTTGAACAAAAGTCCAAAATGTCATTGCTGGGACTTAAAAATTCCCGTAGTTGCAGGAACAGCCATGAATGTTGTGGGAGGTCAGAGGTCAGAGGTCACATCCTCTGCAGTAGTGTCTGATTGTTCTTGTGTTCTGTAGAACTGCTCTGCTGGGATTGAAAACAGTCCTGATCAAAATGTGACAACAACAAACAAATCCAGGTGTTGTTTCAGTGATGTTCTAGAGAGTAAATGTGGTGAGGTGCTCCCCCCAGTGGTTCACAGCTGCAGCTGATGTGCAGCAGTACAGTTTCTCAGTGTGGACTCTTATTATCTGCTCTTTTAAACACATCTGTGTGACATCAAACCATGTGGTTATTAAATGAGATGGAGGGGAACATCTCATATCCAATAAGGTGTTTTATTTATGTGTCTTCAGTACAGGCCTACACACTGGTGTTGGCTCACATCAGGCCGATTCTATCAGCACAGACAATATAATAAAACACCAGATAGTTTCTATAAAACAATATCTGACTTCAGAGTTTGACTTTGAAATGAAAACAAAAGCAAATGAATGAAAGCAAAGCAGAAAGAGAGTCAGAGATCAGATCAGTTCAGCTCTGTCCTGAACTCATTTACAGCTGTGGACGCTGAAAACTGCTGGAACAAGAGACATTTAAAACCTCTGTTGATGTTTGAACACCTGATGCTGTTTTTCATTTTGATCTCACTTTGGAACTGTTTCAAACCTCACTTATTGTTGTTGAGGCACTTTATAAAAGGTCACAGGATTTATGTTAAATAAGAAAACTCTAATCTTTTGCTCATGATTATTACAGTATCATTTATGATTATTACACAAACTAATCAATATGTGTCACATCTTTTATCCAGACAATGTTGTATTTATATTATTTGTAACATAAACTCTGGTTGACAAAAGCTCTTCCTACTCACTGCTGATCAATACCTGAGTTTATCACTGCTGATCAATACCTGAGTGTATCACTGCTGATCAATACCTGAGTGTATCACTGCTGATCGATACCTGAGTGTATCACTGCTGATCAATATCTGAGTGTATCACTGCTGATCAATACCTGAGTTTATCACTGCTGATCAATACCTGAGTGTATCACTGCTGATCAATACCTGAGTGTATCACTGCTGGTCAATACCTAAGTTATCACTGCTGATCAATACCTGAGTTTATCACTGCTGATCAATACCTGAGTGTATCACTGCTGATCAATACCTGAGTGTATCACTGCTGATCAATACCTGAGTGTATCACTGCTGATAAGTACCTGAGTGTATCACTGCTGATCAATATCTGAGTTATCACTGCTGATCAATACCTGAGTTATCACTGCTGATCAATACCTGAGTGTATCACTGCTGATCAATATCTGAGTTATCACTGCTGATCAACACCTGAGTGTATCACTGCTGATCAATACCTGAGTGTATCACTGCTGATCAATACCTGAGTTTACCACTGCTGATCAATACCTGAGTGTATCACTGCTGATCAATACCTGAGTTTATGACTGCTGCTCAATACCTGAGGGTATCACTGCTGATCAATACCTGAGTGTATCACTGCTGATCAATACCTGAGTGTATCACTGCTGATCAATACCTGAGTTATCACTGCTGATCAATACCTGAGTTTATCAACTGCTGATCAGTACCTGAGTGTATCATTGCGGATCAATACCTGAGTTTATACTGCTGATCAATACCTGAGTTATCACTGGCTGATCAAATACCTTGAGTTATCACTGCTGATCAATACTGAGTGTATAACTGTGATCAACACCGGAGTGTATCTGCTGCTCATTACTGGTGTATCAAAGCTTGATAATACTGAGTGTACACTGTGATCAATACTGCGTGTATCACTGTGATCAATACTGAGGGTATATGTGATTCAATACCTGAGTTTACAGGTGATCAATCACTGTGATCAATACCTGTGTTTATCACTGCTCATCAATACCTGAGTGTATCACTGCTGATCAATACCTGAGTTTACCACTGCTGATCAATCACTGCTGATCAATACCTGTGTTTATCACTGCTGATCAATACCTGAGTGTATCACTGCTGATCAATACCTGAGTTTACCACTGCTGATCAATCACTGCTGATCAATACCTGTGTTTATCACTGCTCATCAATACCTGAGTGTATCACTGCTGATCAACACCTGAGTTTATCACTGTTGATCAATACCTGAGTTTATCACTGCTCATCAATACCTGAGTGTATCACTGCTCATCAATACCTGAGTTTACCACTGCTGATCAATCACTGCTGATCAATACCTGTGTTTATCACTGCTCATCAATACCTGAGTTTATGACTGCTCATCAATACCTGAGTGTATCACTGCTGATCAATACCTGAGTGTATCACTGCTGATCAATACCTGAGTGTATCACTGCTGGTCAATACCTGAGTGTATCACTGCTGATCAATACCTGAGTGTATCACTGCTGATCAATACCTGAGTGTATCACTGCTGATCAATACCTGAGTGTATCACTGCTGATCAATACCTGAGTTTATCACTGCTGATCAATACCTGAGTTTACCTTTACAGAGCAGTCAGCAGTGTGACGTCGCCCCCTGTGGACGATTCATGAGAAAACACCTGATGACTTTCTGTTAGTGTCAAAACATCATGAAGATCCATCACTCTGATCAGATGTATTCATCAAATTAATAATAATGAAACAAAATAATAATAATAATAATAATAATAATAATAATAATAATAATAATAATAATAATAATAATAATAATAAACAAATAAATAAATAAATAAAATCCATCTAGAATGTATTTAGTATCAATGAACAGCCTCACTGCTCCCTGAAACCTAAAAACACCTTTAACAAAACTGAATTCAGGAAAAATCCTTTTATGTTATGAAACTGAACTGAATATATAGATAGATAGATAGATAGATAGATAGATAGATAGATAGATATATAGAAAGATAGATAGATAGAAAGATAGATAGATAGATAGATTGTAACTTTATTGATCCCGAGGGAAATTCAAGTTTCCAGCATCACAGTTCCATAGTGCAAACATATAAGTAAAAACGTCACAGGTAAGTAGTACACATGTTAGTAAAAACGTCACAGGTGAGTAGTACACATATTAGTAAAATGACACAAGTAGTAACAAGACACTTGTAAGTAATACAGAGTATAAAACAAAATATGCAATGTACAGAACAACTGTTAAAGATGAATATAGTGCAGGGTAAACAACAGAGATACAGGACTATTTAAAGAAAAAGTGAATGTAGTGCAGAAAGTGATATAGTGCTGGATAATAAAATATAGGAGATATAGATATTAAGAAATGTCAGATATGGAATATAATTCAGGATAAGAAGTGAGGTAGAGAAGTTTTTTTTTTGTAGTGTGCAGAATTAAAAGTAGCTCAGTCTATTAAAGTGCAGTGTGTGCATTAACTGTCCTGCAGACCGTCCTCCTTTGTCCCACTCCTCCCCATAGAGGTGTTGTACAGTTTGATGGCTCGGGGGACAAAGGATTTCCTGAGTCTGTCTGTGGAGCACTTTGGGAGCAGCAGCCTGCCGCTGAACAAGCTCCTCTGTTTGGTGATGACGGCGTGCATAGGATGGCTGGCGTTGTCCATAATGGCCAGCAGTCTGTTGAGTGTTCTTTCCTCTGCCACCGTCACCAGAGAGTCGAGCTCCATGCCGACCACAGAGCCGGCCCGCCTGATTAGCTTGTCCAGTCTCGAGGTGTCCCTCTTAGTTGTGCTGCCCCCCCCAGCACACCACAGCGTAGAAAAGGACGCTGGCGACCACAGATTGATAAAAGATCCGCAGGAGTTTTGTGCAGATGTTAAATGATCCCAGCCTCCTCAGGAAGTACAGTCTGCTTTGGCCCTTCCTGTAGAGGTGGTCAGTGTTAATTGTCCAGTCCAGTTTGTTGTCCAGCTGCAGCCCGAGGTACTTGTAGGTACTGTTGGGGACGCAGATAGGAGCTGGTCTAGTTATTATTAGACAATATTAAAGAAAATTATCAATATTAATAAAATTAATATTACTTAATTATCAATATATATTAATAATAACAGGGCACCAAATTACATTGGTACATAAGCTCAAAAGACATTAAAATGGCTATCAAAGGTAAATAATAATTATGAAAATAATTATTAATTATAATACATAATATGATTTAATGTATATTAAATCATCCTCGGGGCACCACTCTTTGAAACAAAGAGAAAACGATAGCAAATTAATGTAGTCTCATAGCTAAGTCTCATTAAAAATACTAAACTATCAATTTAGAACTTTGATTAATAATTAAATTAATAAATATAACCAAAAATCACTATATCAATAGATAGTAAAGGTTGAAGGATTTTGGAGTTCTTGACACAGCAGCGGTTGGCATTATTCACTCTCGTACAACATTAAACAGACCAGCATGTATGATCCACAAATATTTATTTACAAGATAATAAAGGTTAAAACACAATATTAATCTAACTAAATAACTAAACTAAACAAGCCAAACACAGTGTGTGTGTGTGTGTGTGTGTGTGTGTGCGTGCGTGTGTGTGTGTGTGTGTGTGTGTGTGTGTGAGAGAGAGAGAGAGGGAGAGAGAGAGAGAGAGAAAGACAAGATGGCTACTTGTCTTTGATGTCTGCATGGCCTACAAAACAAAATGGCGAGCACTGTAAAACTACAAAGATGGCCGGATCAAAGATGGCCACCAGGGTATCACCACATGGTCTCTTTGTCCTTGGGAGCACATGGGCTCAGGGAGAACAAAGAGGTGTGATGTGGGGGTTATCTGAATGTGTATGTTTGTGTTTAAAACCAATTCACAGTTTATGTAAGTGATCTTAATGTGTGTCAGATAATGCAGTACATTAGAAAAGATGGTTAGTTTGCATGCAAGACCCTATGTCTGTGTGGAGCATAAAATAAACACATCAGATGTGGCAAAGTCAGCTACTCAAATATCCTGACTACAAATAATATCACAACATTCAAACTCAATGAATTACATTGAACCAAATCAATACATGTACATTCACCGAAGTTAAAGTTGAAAAGTCTTGCTCAGCCGTGTGCAATTGCTAATGCTAAATATGCCCACTACGTTACCAAACCACGGAGGAAAAGGGTTGTAATTCCAAGGAGGGATTGGAGAAAGCCGACTGGAGAAGGTTGTGGTTCCAGGGTCGAAGTTGTTGTCCTTGCTGTGCTCAAATCCAGTTGTGCAGTTGGAGGGAAACTGGTCCAGTCCTGTTTCTGCAGATTGGTGGCTTGGTGCTAGCTTCCTTGGTTGAGGTTAGTTGATCAAAAGGCAGGCACTCGCGTCTTCTGCCTTAGACCTTCCTTGTGTTTCTATGTCTGTCTGCTAACAAGACATAGATCAGAGCAGAGCTGCTTCTTCATGCAGTCTCTGGCTGGAGAGCTAAGGTGAGAAGAGCTGCAGCTGACCTCCTGCGGGGCAGGGGTGTTGAAAGGCCAGGAACAAGAGAGCAAATAGGATGAAAAGAAGGAGACCTTCCTATTTATCCCACCTAAAATTCACATGTAATGGAAATGGTTACTGAGTCCATGGGTGGAGCTACTCAATGGGTGACCCAAAGGAATCCTGGGAAGTGCAGTTCATGTCTTTGCCACCATCTTGGATGGTCAGGTCCCAACAGTACCCACAACCTCCACCTCGTTCCCATCGATCTGGACTGGTCGTGGGGGTGGTCTAGACTTCCTGAAGTCTATGACCATTTCCTTGGATTTGGAGGTGTTGAGCTGCAGGTGGTTGGAGTGAGACCAGGTGACGAAGTCCCCCACCAGGCTCCTGTACTCTTCCTCCTGATCACCCCTAACACATCCCATAATGGCCGTGTCGTCGGCGAACTTCTGGATGTGACACGACTCCGAGATGTAGCTGAAGTCCGCCGTGTAGAGGGTGAAGAGAAGGGGGGTCAGTACAGTTCCCTGTGGTGCTCCCATGTTGCTGACCACAGTGTCAGATGTGATGTCCTTCAACCTGACATACTGTGGTCTGCCGGTGAGGTAGTAGAATGAACCTCCAACAAACAGCAAATAAACAGATGAATCTGAACTTTATTCATGAATCAAACCCTGATCTAAATGGGGGATGTTGCTCTCTATACAGTAATAATATTAATAAATAATCCCACCACACTCAGTAATTGTAATGATAGAACATCTCAAAGAAAAGTGACTAATAAATAGGAGTCATGAATTCAAATAAACAGTTTACAAATCCAGATAAAACTATTAATCTCATCTTTATATTTTATTCAATCACAACGTCTGACTGGTGTCATTTTGAAATGAAGAACTAAATCCAGTTCACCACATTAAAGCAGCTTGTTGCACAGATTGGAGATCATCTCTCCACCGTTACAGAGTTTATAAGTGCTGTCCATGACATGACAGAACACAGAGACACAGCAGCATCCAGGAGGAACTCCACCGATGTCCTCCAGCGTTGTGTCAGAGGGTTGTGACGATTATAAAAGGTTTAAGTGTAATAATTAAAATACAACTGATGATCCAATGAATATCCAACAGCTTGAGAAGCTCACCTTCAACTTCACACTTGTGTCCAATATTTATGATAACCACTGTTTATATTAAACCATATCTTCTAAATATTATAACACCTTTTTAAAGGTTTTGACCTCCTTTCTTAGAATAATTCTGTATATTATTTTCTCATCAAGTAAAAGCACGTTTTCATTATCTCATTATCTGTTAAATTCCTTGAGCTGATGTTTTCTCTCTCTAAGTCCTTATTCCATGAGAAGTTTCTCTGGATTATTTTTAGGTTGTAAAAGAAGGATTTCTTCAGAATTATTATTATTATTATAATATTATTATTATTATTGTCCATTTCAGAATGAAATACAAAGTCATCCATTGTGCTCATGAACTTGAGAACTTCTGCAGTGGTCGAATCAAAAATGTTTTGCACATCTGTCCAGGAATTAAATGTCTTTTAAACAGATATATAACCTTAACTTCATGTTAGTAACTGATGAAAAGTCCTGATTGGAGTGATGTGTGTTTCTATGTATAGACAGATAATATATATACTGTATGTATATAGATATGTCCCAGTTGATTTCTTTGCCCCGTACCTTTCCCTCTTTATGATCTAACATCTACAGGTTGGGCTCACGTTCATTAAGGCTCTGTGACAACAGTGAATACAATATTCAGAGGGCTGCTACATAACAACAGTCAGCATATGTGTGGATTTACAAAAAGAGAGAGACTTCTGGAATATTACAAGTTTTATTGAACAGCAAAATAAGAATAAAAGTGTTATTATCCATCGCTGTTCAATGTTTGCAAAAACACAACAGAAAGAAAGTGTCACGCCCTTAAATTCATGTAATTATTATATTATTAATTATAATAATTTATATATTATTATTATCTCAGTAACAGTTTCCAAGGACATGTTATGAATGCTGAGAAGCTTATGAATGGAATCATCCCACATTTATTTAGATTATTTCTAATATTCCTGTGTGCTGTTCTGGTATTAAAAAGGTTTAGTAACACAAGATGTATGTTGTGCCAATAAGATTATGTCTGAACATTAATAGGCATGATTAAATAAGACAAATAGACCAAATTAAATATGTAAAAATCATCTTCTGCCTTCTCTGCAACGTACCATAAAAGTAGTTATTGACCAGAACTGAAGTAATCAAAGTCAGAGGCCAATAATCAGAACATGGAGCACATCTATAAACCATTTTTTCAGCTAAGTCAGGGTTTCTACAACCAGGAAAAAAAGATATGTCAATTCAATTTTCTGTATTTTTGTATCATTATGATGAAGACGATGCGAGTCATCCATACTACTACTCCTCACATGTTTCCTTTATATCAATAAACTAAAGATCACAAAGTTTACAGTACAAAGAGCTGTAAAAAAACACAGCTACAATATTCATATTATTGTAGCTACAGTCACAGATGTGACAGCAGATATATGGAATCATAAAAAGACAGAAATGTGGAATATTGGGGAATTTATTGAAAAGCAAAACAGTAAAAAACATCGCTGTTCAATTTCTCTATGTTTATAAAACTAAGAGACAAATTGTCTGAAAATACCAGCAGGAAATATTTACAGGAACATTTCTATCAGTGTGCTGAGAAGCTTCAACATCCCAAACAACCCTTTTAGAAGCTCAGCTCACATTAAAATAGAATCATGTTTCAAAACAGATCAAAAGCTGTTATGAAACAACAACATACTCCTGATTATTTAAGAAAAAACCTCAAAGACATCAATTATTATTTGCTTTGGAAAAACAAGATCTTCAAATTTCATCAGTTTTAAATAAATATTCAAACAAACCATTTACACAACTGGAAGATAAATGTTGAACTGATGTTTCTATTGTGTGTATGTGTGTGCACGGGGGAGGCCTTTAGAGATGTAGCAGTGACCAGATGGAAATATGTGTCCAATGAATGACGTACAAATCAACATCATTCACCACAGTGATGCAGAACTCCATCCATCCATTGACTTGTTGTGAAAGAATCCCCTTCAGGGTGATGAGAGACCGCTCCGCTTCCTGTTGGGATGCAGCAACAACCTGAAGGGATTCTTTCACAACAAAGACCAGCTCGCTGTACGTTATCCCTCACTTATATATCATCATACTGACAGACCCTAGGAGTGCACGTGGATGTGTGTGTGTGTCTATCATATAAATATTTCTATGGTGTCTCTATATGTAAATGTACGTTTTTGTTCCCACTAACAGCAGAAGTATCAAACTGTAACTATGGTGATTTATTGTTTAGTCTTTATTATATATGTATGAACAGTTCTGTGATGCTTTTATTGTTTTACCTCTCTCCAAAAATAATCATCCTCATTTGATTTACCAACATTTAAACAAATATTTTATCAGAGAAAATTACACTTTTTTTTAATTGAAACTAAATGATCCAAATAATTTAATGTCACCATTTATGTTTGATAATATTTGAATATTTTCTTATTAGTTTTTTTTGTATTCCAATCAATGAGCATCTACAAATAAATTCCCAACCCTGATTCCACCAGTTTATGATATGAGTGAAGAATAACCAATGAATTCCCAGTTTACGGAGGAGAATGTGACGGCACCGCTCCTTGCAAAATGTATCAATAAACCTAAAACAGTAGATAAAGAAACAATCACAGAAGTTTAACAGCAGATAAAGAAACAATCACAGAAGTTTAACAGCTGATAAAGAATCAATCACAGAAGTTTAACAACAGATAAAGAAACAATCACAGAAGTTTAACAGCAGATAAAGAATCAATCACAGAAGTTTAACAGCAGATAAAGAAACAATCACAGAAGTTTAACAGCAGATAAAGAATCAATCACAGAAGTTTAACAGCAGATAAAGAAACAATCACAGAAGTTTAAGAGCAGATAAAGAATCAATCATCGAAGTTTAACAGCAGATAAAGAAACAATCACAGAAGTTTAACAGCAGATAAAGAAACAATCACAGAAGTTTAACAGCGGATAAAGAAACAATCACAGAAGTTTAACAGCAGATAAAGAATCAATCACAGAAGTTTAACAGCAGATAAATAATCAATCACCGAAGTTTAACAGCAGATAAAGAAGCAATCACAGAAGTTTAACAGCAGATAAAGAATCAATCACAGAAGTTTAACAGCAGATAAAGAAACAATCACAGAAGTTTAACAGCAGATAAAGAATCAATCATAGAAGTTTAACAGCAGATAAAGAAACAATCACAGAAGTTTAACAGCAGAAAAAGAATCAATCACAGAAGTTTAACAGCAGATAAAGAAAAAATCACAGAAGTTTAACAGCAGATAAAGAATCAATCACAGAAGTTTAACAGCAGATAAAGAATCAATCACAGAAGTTTAACAGCAGATAAAGAAACAATCACAGAAGTTTAACAGCAGATAAAGAAACACACACAGAAGTTTAACAGCAGATAAAGAAACAATCACAGAAGCTCCTTCTGCACATGGTTTAAGGCAGCAGGTGTGAACGGTTCATGTCCCATATGAAGTGACTCACTGTGTGCAGGCTGGTGTGTTCATCATTTAGGATACTGGATTCAGTTCCTCCAATACCTCAGGGTTGTTTCCAGCTGTAAGGTCAGAAACACATTGTTAGCTCTCAGCAAACACTGCAGGAAGAAGTCCTTCAGCACAGAATCCACAAACTCTTTTTAATCTACAGAGATTCAGCTCAAAGAAAATAAAATAAAAACTAGTTTTACTTACGAGATGCAGGGCGTTGGGCTGAAATAAAAAGACAAGACTAATTATTTATGTTGTCACAGTTGAAAATGTCAGACTTTGTCACCTTTAACCTTTCCAGTGATGACCCGCTCTTCTACTCACTCCAACTCATAAATAAATCCCTTCTAGCTTTTGTTTTACATCATTTATTCTCCCTTCCCTCATCATGCTATAGTCATATTATCACCAAACTGTGGCTCTGACTGCTGGTTGAAACAAATTTAGATGTACTGGGAAGTGACATTAGTTTGGATAAAAGCATCAACTTAAAGTCTAAAATCAAAATAGAGGAAAAGACATGAGACAATGTTTCTGTTTGGGTTTCTCACCGTTCTTCTTTTTATAAATGATGAATCCAATCACAGCGATGAGGACGAGAACAAGAACAAGAACAAGCACTGCAGTGATGATGGGGACGGTCATGTCAGTGGGCTTCACTGTTGAGGACAAAACAACAACAAGTAGTCACAACCTGAACAGATGAAGCAGCACCTGTAATCTCTGAACTGTGGCTACAAATTAAAATAGTTATTACACAAGGCTTTATACCATCTAAAATCTGATATTAATTTACAAAGGTGGTAAAAAAAGAACTCAAAATAGAAACCAAAGACAATGAAATAGTGTTTTGTATGTTTCTATATTAATCAAAGCTCAGTAAACAGTGGACAGGCAGCACAACAGAAATGGTGGTAATAATTCTGGGTCCAGAGGAGCACGTGCATTAGTTTAATACTGATCTAAACCTTCAAATTATATATAAAAACTAGATGACAACACAACTTCCATCCATATAAAACTACATGAAGTGCAGGACAGTGACAGTGAACTAAATGTGTGTTTATCATCTCCATCACACCTGAGGTCTGTACTACGAAGCAGGATTTGGCGTTATCGAGGTAACTTCAGGGTTAACCCAGGGTTTTCCGTCCTACGAAGGCGGATCACTTCTTACCGGGGTAGATCACCATGGTAACTTACGCTGAACGGCTAACCTGCTCCGGAGCAGGTTATGTTCCAGATAAGAGATCAACTCGAAGAAAAACACCGTCTACTGACCAATCAGAGCTCAGTGTGCAGATCGTATGGTAATATTACACAAATACGAAGAAGTTTAAGTCATAAACCAGGCTAAAAACAACACAGTTTAAACTGACAAATGCAGGAAGAACAGATTGATTTATGCTGCGGGTGTTTACTGCTTTGAATTATATTTTTATATTTATTTTTTTACTTGCTCTTGAGTCCGTTTCACACCGCAGGAGACGGGGACGCACCTGACAGAAGGTTTAAATAGTTATACACGCCGTTTGTTTAATAATGGGTAAAATAACGTGTAACCGTCCTTCCAGCCATCAATATAATTTCTTATTGCTATTTATAAGCCGACGACTTTATCCGACTTTTGAGTGTTCCGTTAAATTAATAAGCCTGTTAATTTACGCATTCACACATCGGGAGTTTTTTCTTCTGCCAGCTGTCCTTCCTGCATTTAGCAGCTTCAACTGTGTTACTTTTAGTCTGGATTAAGTGTTTAACTTCTTCGTATTTGTCTAATATAGTTTGCTCTTCCTTTGTAATATGTGCCGCTCTGTCTGTCTGTCTGCTGACAGTAGACTTGTCCATGTCTGTGATTGGTCAGATGCTGCAAACACCGCCCCGTTCACGTGAACGCGCTCATAACCAGATAGAGAAACCCTGGGTTGACTTACCGAGTTGATAACCACCTTCGTAGGACAGTTTAGCTGGAACTCGTTTGTTAGGGTTGGTTAAGCCAGATAACGAGAAGATACCCTGGGTATGTTGAACTCGCTTCGTAGTACAGGCCTCTGATCTCAGTCTTACCTCTGTTGCTCCTGATCACTGCTTCGTCCAGTCTGGTGACGATGTCGTCCTTCACACCAGAGAGACGAAACACACAGTCGTACCTCCTCCAGTCTTCAGGTTTGACTGATGACAGTTTCAGGTCAGCACTCATCTGGAAGGTTCCATCGTGGTTGGGGAGGATCTCTCCGTGGTCCACGTCCTCGTGAAGCTGCTCTCCATCTTTCCTCCAGAACAGATCAGCTCTGTCCGGGTAGAAACCTGTAGCGTGGCAGCTGACTGGAGAGGAGGGAGTCTTCTGGAGGAGAGACACTGAGGGAAGCTCTGGAGAGTAGAGACAACAGTAGTATTATTTACTGTATATTAATATTAGTATTCTTGTTTGATGTTATGTATTTTAAATGCCTTCGTAACAGATAGGGGAGAGCGGGGTCTGTTGGGACAGGGGGACAGTAGGGACAGAGACTTTTTAGCTAGTTAGACAGTAACGATGCCCTTCACCATGCTTATACTCATCATCACCCTCTTCACTTTCAACCTCTAACTGGAGACCTTCTGACTCCTACTGTAATGTTACAGTAGGTCTCTGTATGATGGTAACATGTACTGTAATGTTACAGTAGGTCTCTGTATGTTGGTAACATGTACTGTAATGTTACAGTAGGTCTCTGTATGATGGTAACATGTACTGTAATGTTACTGTAGGTCTCTGTATGATGGTAACATGTACTGTAATGTTACAGTAGGTCTCTGTATGATGGTAACATGTACTGTAATGTTACAGTAGGTCTCTGTATGATCGTGACATGTACTGTAATGTTACTGTAGGTCTCTGTATGATGGTAACATGTACTGTAATGTTACAGTAGGTCTCTGTATGATGGTGACATGTAGTGTAATGTTACAGTAGGTCTCTGTATGATGGTAACATGTACTGTAATGTTACTGTAGGTCTCTGTATGATGGTAACATGTACTGTAATGTTACAGTAGGTCTCTGTATGATGGTAACATGTACTGTAATGTTACAGTAGGTTTCATTATGATGATAACATGTACTGTAATAATACAGTAGGTCTCTATGATGGTGACATGTACTGTAATGTTACAGTAGGTCTCTGTATGATGGTAACATGTACTGTAATGTTACAGTAGGTCTCTGTATGATGGTTACATGTACTGTAATGTTACAGTAGGTCTCTGTATGATGGTAACATGTACTGTAATGTTACAGTAGGTCTCTGTATGATGGTAACATGTACTGTAATGTTACAGTAGGTCTCTGTATGATGGTAACATGTACTGTAATGTTACAGTAGGTCTCTGTATGATGGTAACATGTACTGTAATGTTACAGTAGGTCTCTGTATGATCGTGACATGTACTGTAATGTTACAGTAGGTCTCTGTATGATGGTAACATGTACTGTTATGTTACAGTAGGTCTCTGTATGATGGTAACATGTACTGTAATGTTACAGTAGGTCTCTGTATGATGGTAACATGTACTGTAATGTTACTGTAGGTCTCTGTATGATGGTAACATGTACTTTAATGTTACAGTAGGTCTCTGTATGATGGTAACATGTACTGTAATGTTACAGTAGGTCTCTGTATGATGGTAACATGTACTGTAATGTTACAGTAGGTCTCTGTATGATGGTAACATGTACTGTAATGTTACAGTAGGTCTCTGTATGATAGTAACATGTACTGTAATGTTACTGTTGGTTAGAAACAGAGGAGACATATGAAGATTGTTCAGGTCATGTGATTCTACCTGTTCTCAGCAGAGAGCTCCTCCCATAGTTCACAAGCTTCTTCAGCCACTCAGGACAATACTTGGTGATGTAGTATTTGCTCTGTGCTATCGAAGCTTTGTTATTATCCCACTTGTGTTTGATGATGACAGCCTGTTGATTTGAAGCGATCCATGTCTCTGTTTTCAGGTCCAATGACATGAAGTCTTCTCCATCATAACCATGCTGTTCATAACTTTTAACCTCATCAGTCTCATCATCCCATTCACAGCCAGCAATTGACTGGTAAATGTGGACACCTGAGAGAGAGAGACAGAGACGACATTAAACCAGAGTGAGATCACAGCCCGGTCATCTATTATCAGTTGTTATTACACGGCTGTGTTGAATACTCGATTCTGATTGGTCAATCACGGCGTTCTGTGGTCTGTTATTTCTCTATTCCAGACCGTTGCTATGTATAGCAGACCGTTGCTATGGGCGCAGTGATTTTGGACTCTGGCGGACCGTTTTTGCGTCAAAATATTGATTTCTTTAGTAAGTAGCCGTGTAATAAGCGGGATAATGTACAGCTAGCGGATCACTGCGCGTCGGGGTGCAGCATCGCCCTGTCGGGGATTCTTTCACAACAATGACCGGCTCGCTGTACATTATCCCTTTCATATCACATCTTTACCACAGAGATACACTGATCCACAGGGTCTACACCTCCTGCTGTTATTGGCTCCATGAAAGACACTTACAGCCAATCATCATGTGGACAGTGTGGACGTCTTGGAGAGAGACAGAGAGGCAGAGACTGCTGGGAAACAGAGTGACATCCTAACACAGTTCAGATCCTCAGTGCCTCCACTGAGACCAACAGTTTATCTCCACTGCTGAAGGTGCTGTGGCTTCATGTGAGCTGCAGGAACAGAGTCCTGACTAGCAGACTCAGATGAAACCTGATCCTGGACTGAACATTACACCCACTGAGACCCTGCAGCCAGTGGATCAGTCCAACAACATCCTCTTCCTGTGAGAAACTCCAGACCAGACTGTCCTGAGGCTGCTCTAGAAGCTTCCACTGAAGGACACTTCCAGTCCAGGGTTAGTCACTAGACTCCAGCTGCTCAGCCAGGACAGCACTGTGTTACTACAACTGGTCACAATAAGGCAGAGACCATCAGGACCATTATGGAGACTGGAAGGCAGTCTGTGTGTCCTGATTGGTCCATCCATCAGTCAATCATTCAAGACAACCAACAGCTGTTTCCACCTGCAGATGTTGGCTTGATGCTGCCTGCTGGACTGGACCAACACACTGTGGTCAGGAGAATAAACTGGATGTTCTCCACTGAACCAGCCAAAGTGTACTCTCAATGGCAGGGCAATAACAGCCGGTCAGACCCACCAAGAGCTTAGATGGAAAAATACTGGAAATGCATATGGGAAAGAGAAGCATCTCACAACACCGGTGCCCAATGGCTAGTGGACCTGAGAACTGACCACAGCAACCTCCCAGAACAAGAACCAGTAACCATCTCAATGACAGACATCCAAGAAAGAGTGTCAAAGATGAAGAGCTGGACAGCACCGGGCCCCGACATGATCCACACATACTGGCTGAAGAACCTAACGGCACTCCATGAACGCCTAGCAGCACAGATGAACCAGCTGCTAAGGGATGGGACCCACCCGGAGTGGTTAACCCAGGGCAGGACAGTCCTAATCATGAAGGGCCCCCAGAAGGGATCCATCCCATCCAACTACCGGCCGATAACCTGTCTCTGCACAACATGGAGGCTCCTGTCAGGCATCATAGCGGCTAAGATGAGAACGCACATGGCTCAGTACATGAGCGGGGCACAGAAAGGAATTGGCAGTAACACTAGAGGAGCCAAGCACAATAAAACTCAAGCAAAGGAGGAGATAGAAGCTACAGATATAATCAAGAAATCTCCTTAACATGCATGGAGGGTTTCACCTCAAGTCCAGCACCCTAAGGCTATACACTAAGCGGAAAGAGGGAGGCCGAGGACTAGCGAGCATCAGAGCCACTGTCCAGGATGAAACATCGAAAAATCCAGGAGTAAGTCAAGAAGATGGCCCCAAATGATGAGCTGCTAAGTGAAAACCTCAGACAGCAGAAACCTGATGATAGTGAAGAGGAAGAGGAGCAGAAAACATGGAAGGACAAGCCCTTACATGGCATGTACCACCGTCAGATAGAGGAAGTGGCTGAGATCAAGAAGACATATGAGGACCCAGCAGAAGCAGCCTGCGTATATATATATATATATGTATATATTTATATATATATATATATTTATATATATATATATATATAATGTAATGGACAGAGTGTTTGTCAGTACAGTATAGTCATGTTGTTCCACTTGTGAAAGCTGTGATCTGAATGAAACAGTGAGCATGTGGTCCTGTCAGCCATCTTTAGTAAAACATACTGCTACTCCTCTCATATGAGGACCTAGCAGAGGCAGCCTGCGTATATATATATATATATATATATATATATATACCCTCTATCAGCTGTGGGATGTAAAACTGTTGTGATAAACAGGTTCCTGCAGCAGAGTTATTATGGACCAGTTCAGTAGACTGATTCTGATCTAATCTAGTGGAGACTCTGTTGGTTATTCTGGGATGGACAGAAACACTGTACCAGTGTGGAGCAGCATCCAGTCGTCTCAGTCTCAGTAATGTTTCTGCTGAGTCTGACTGTGTTTCAGCCAAGAAAACTGTTTCATCTACATGTGTCTCTGTGTGTGTGTGTGTGTGTGTGTGTGTGTGTGCGTGTGTGTGCGTGTGTGTGTGTGGTAACATCTACTCACTAAAATACAGCATGAAATATAATAATCATATAAACAACATTTTATCAGTAGAAAGTGAAACATGAACAAACCTCCAGTTTGGTTGAAGAGCTGCTTTATAAATTCAATGTCAGCTTTGAAGTCCTCCTGGTAACCCTTACAGACATCAGTCTGTCCCTCCAAGATCTGAGGATAATCTTCTGTGACTCTGTTCATCCAGTCCTGTTTGGGTTGTAATCTCCTGGTGTTGCTGTCATAGAGACCAATCTGAACTTCATCAACCAACGCAACAATCATAAACTCTGGGAAGTTTGGGCATCCAGAAGACATAGTGAAGAAATACTTCATAGAGTGAGTCACTGGAACAGAAAGTTAATGTTATTAGTTATCAGTTTTTAAATAAATCACTGAACAACGTTATACAGGACATTCAAGACATCCTAATAATCTCTGTGTAATCAATAAATATAAAAATATTTTGTTCCAGACACTCTTCAATATTTCTGATGACTTTGTCTTGAAAACTGTATTTATTCTGTAATAAAATAGAAAATGAGTCACATATTTAGATCCTACAGTTGTGTAGCTGACATTCATTGATAGAAAACAGTTTGTAAAAACAGACATCATTTATTTATTTGATCTAGTGCTGGATATCTCAGTGTGAAGACAAAGTCCACTTTAGTTTCCAGTTAGTGGAGTCATTTATTCTCCAGGATGCATCATTAGTGGTTCACAGTTCACACTCCGCATAATCACATTAGTCTGAAATCACAAACCTCTGACCAAAACAGAAACGCTGCATGTGATTACAATTTTATCTTCTATATTCAACACATTCAAACTTTTTCTATTTGAAAATCTCCATCTTGATTTCTTAATAATGTAAACTGAAGAATTATATTTAAGTTTGACTCCCAGTATGTTTGATAACCAATATTTTGTGTCTTCAACTAATTCCTCTGATTTTTTGACAATCTCAAATAAATGTTAACAGACAGCTTTATATTTAAGAAAATGACATTAAATAACATAAATTAAGTAATAAATTATCATTATTACATACATTATTAAATGACACAAATTAAGTGACATTTTTATTTCTCATGTCGTCATTCTGTAATATTTCTATTAGTATCAGTTATAGAGATGCACCGATACCGATACTGGATCGGATATCGGGCCGGTACTGACTCATATAGCTGGATCAGATATCGGTGACAATGGGGCCGATATATTAAAATACATTCTACATTTATTTACTTTATACATTATATGCTGGATTTTCAATTCTTGTTTAAGTTTTGACCAATTTGTTGTTGTTTGTTTGTAAAAAGGTTTACACCTGAGTTATATTTCCTGTTAATGTAGAATATTTTTTACCAAGTTGCTGATGAACAATTTATTATTTCAATAAAAAATAATAATTGACTAAATTTATATCTATGTATTTATTTGTTACATTTTATTTTACAAAGTTAGGAAAGCAATATTTAAGTCAAGCCTGACGTTGTCTTACACATAAAAGAATGATCCCAGTCACTTCACACAACACCGGTATCGGATCGGTTCTCGGTATCGGCCGATACCCAAAGCCCAGGTATCGCTATCGGTACTGAAACAGTCGGATGGGTGCGTCTCTAATCAGTTATATGCTGGATTAAGAGCAGATTTATTATGAACTCTAATATCCTCTGTTAAAACATTCCCTCCACCATCAACTGATGTTTATTCACTTTGTCCTGATTTTAAAAGTTTATTCTAGATATTTTAAGTATCAGCAGAGTGAACTTTCTGCAGGTGTCTGTGAGTTTTCGTCCATGTTACGTGCAGTGGTAGGTTGTGTTGTTTTTTTTTCTCTCCTGTGTCTCTCAGGTGCTGCCCTTCTCCCCTTGTGCAGCTGTGAGGGATGAGTGTGCACGGCTGCAGCTGATCAGCAATCAGGGCGGAGTATAAAAGAGCAGGAAGACGGAGCAGAAGTTGCCCAGTTGCCAAGCTGCAGTATCTCAGAGACTGTGTGATCCGTGGTTGCGTCAGTGGTTGACGGTTGTGTGTCGAAGCTGGCAAACCTTGTGATGTTTAAGATTGTTCTTTGTTCGCTGTCTCTGTGGAGCAGTAGTGTTAAATTGAGTACTTCCTGATTGTTCGCAAGGCCTATGGAAAGGAGGCTGGCTCACGGGCGGACATGGGTCTTTGGGTATGGGGTATAACACATGTGAAGTGTAACTGAAGCTGCGGTCATGCGTTGCGATTGGCTCAATTTCAGCGAGTGCAGACCAGATTTTATTGCGCATGTGTTATACCCTCAAAGATATGATGCGTTGATGACGCGTGACACAGCCTCCTTTCTATAGGCCTTGATTGTTCGCTGCCTCTGTGGATCAGTAGTTTTAAGTTGAGTACTTCCTGATTGTTCGCTGCCTCTGTGGATCAGTAGTTTTAAGTTGGTACTTCCTGATTGTTCGCTGCCTCTGTGGATCAGTAGTTTTAAGTTGAGTACTTCCTGATTGTTCGCTGCCTCTGTGGATCAGTATTTTTTTAAGTTGAGTACTTCCTGGTTGGTTTTCGCTGTCTCTGTGGATCAGTAGCTTTAAATTGAGTGCTTTAAGATTGGTTATTGCCTTATTTCTTTAATTGTATAATTACCTCACGCCTTCTATTAGAAAGTAGTTTTAAGTTGGTGTTTGTACACTTTTCATCATTTTTTGTTAATAAATTGTATAATTGTTTTGCACACAATCCGTTGCCAGCTTCTCTCATTCCTGGGTTTAAAATGTATTTTTGTTACTCCCTCCATCCCCTGGACCTTAAACGGGAGGGGAACGTAACAAATGGGGGCTCGTCCGGGATCTGAGAGCTGATTGGTTTACAGATTGTTGTGTATTTCCTGTGTGGAGACTGTCTCCAGTGTTTTGTTTGGATGTCTGTTGTTTGCCATCGTTCAGTGCTTAAACAGTTTCCTCTGCTAGGTTCTGAATCCTCTGCTGTCCTCTGCTGTCCTCTGCTGTCCTCCGCTGTCCTCTACTGTCCTGTGCTGTCTGAATGCATCTAGCTCATATTTCTGTGTTAAGCTGCATTTAAAAAATTCTGCACTGGTAGCACCTAAAAATGTTTAGCAAATCTGTCCAAGAACAAATCTGATTCTGTTAATACATCAAATACTTAAACAGTATCGCCCGACCGATGCAGGATTTTTGAGGCAGACACTGATATCAATATTCAGTATATCAGCCGACAGTATTTTTAATATAGACACATAACATAAACAGACAAAGTTGATACAGATTCCTTAGTTGTTGTTGTTTTGTGACCAGTATTGTTCTGGAAAGTGGAACTATAGTGAGGTTACAGCAGAGGATGTTACACGGACCCTACCATGTGTGCACACTTTCGGTCGAGAAATAAACAGACTACGTAACAGCATCGTTAAGCCGATTCGCTGCCTCCTTAATGTGCACTCTCACACAACAGTAACGTAACATGGTGTCAGAAGAAACACAGAAAAGCAGAGAAGAAGTAAAGACAAACTAAACCTGAAAACGACGACAGAAAATGGACGGAAGCGCGACGTTGCCACAGTTAGCGCCGCCAGGCAAGTTTGACTTTACCAATGCTAATGAATGGCCAAGATGGCTGAAGCGCTATGAACGCTACAGAATAGCGACTGTATTGGACCAAAAATCTGAGGTATTTCAAGTGAATGCTTTCATGTATGCTGCCGGGGACAACGCAGAAGACATCTTAAATGTGCGGCCGCTAACAGAGGAGCAGAAAAAGTCATACGATGTTGTTACGCGGGCTTTTACGGCACATTGTGTGAGCAAGCGGAACGTCATCTTTGAAAGAGCACGCTTCAACTGGAGGAGCCAAGAGCCGGGTTAGAGTGTGGAATCTTTTATAACGGCTGTACATACACTGGCTGAACACTGTGAGTTCGGGGCTCTGAGAGACCAGTTAATCAGGGACCGAATTGTTGTCGGCATAAGAGATGCTAAGCTGTCAGAAAGCTTACAGCTGGACGCTGATTTGACATTGGGAAAAGCCATGACGAGAGTGAGGCAGAGTGCAGCGGTGAAAAAGCAACAGCCAGTGCTGCGTGGGACAGAGCAGACGACAGGACATGTTGAGGCTGTACACAAAAAGAACAATAAGGTACCAAAGACGGCGAAAGAAAAAACTGACACACCGTCATCAGGATGCAGCAGGTGCGGACACACGAAAAAACACTTCTGGAAAGACTGCCCTGCTCATGATGCTGAGTGTAGGAGGTGTCATAAAAAAGGACACTTTGCAAAGAAATGCAGGGAGTGATTTCCAAAGTGACCCAACCCACACCATGGTGCACTGGCATGGTTGTGGCACCGAAGGCGCAGCCAGGAAAAATACGGCTGTGCGTGGATCTAACACACCTGAACAAGTGGGTGCGGCGAGAGAGACCCATACTCCGAGCAGTCGACCACACACTGGTCATGTTGGCTGGGGCGAAGGTGTTCACGAAGCTGGATGCCACTTCCGGCTTCTGGCAAATCCCCTTGTCAGAGGAGAGCTCGCTCCTCACAACATTCATCACCCCATCCGGACGCTACGCATTCAACCGCCTGCCGTTCGGGATCTCATCTGCTCCAGAGCATTTCCAGCGTCGCATGTCACAGATGCTGGAGGGGTGCGAAGGAGTCGTTTGTCATGCTGACGACATCGTCGTGTACGGAGAGGACATGCAGCAACACAATGAGAGACTGCACCAGGTCCTGAAGAGGCTGGAAAAAGAGGGACTCACACTGAATGAAAAATGTGTGTTCGCTAAAGACAGCATCATGTTCGTGGGTCACCAGATCCAGACAAGATTAGAGCCATTATGGAGATGCCTGAACCTACCGGGGTCGAAGGAGTGAGGTGAGTGATGGGGATGGCCGACTGGGCAAGTTTTTACCCCACCATCATACATGCGCCCAATCAAAGATCTGCTCAGTGAGAAAAAGGAGTGGTGCTGGGAGGCGCCACAAAAAGAAGCATTTCAGAGACTGAAAAAGTTCACCGATCACCACGAGTGCTGGCCCCATATTCACCAATAGCGGAGACATACGTATCAGCTGATGCCTCGTCCTTTGGCCTAGGGGACGTCCTGAGTCAACGACAGACAGATGGGACATGGAGACCAATCGTGTTCGTCTCCAGAGGTCTCTCCGAGGCTGAAAAACATTATGCACAGATCGAAAAAGAGGCTTTGGCAGCTACGTGGGAATGTGAGCGCCTGTCTCCCTATCTGTTGGGACTGCAGTTGAAACTAGAGACGGATCATAAGCCTCTAGTGCCACTGCTGAGTACGAAGACACTAGATGAGCTCCCGCCCAGAGTGCTGAGGTTTCGACTGAGGCTGATGAAGTTCACCTTCGACATCGTGCATGTGTCCGGTAAACGCTTGACAACAGCGGAGGCGTTATCGAGAGCCCCTGTGAAACACACATTCACACAAGATCAAAAAGACAATGAGGCAGACGTCAAAGTGTTCGTGGACGCTGTCGTCCATAGCCTTCCTGCTACAGAAGCAAGATTAAAGGGAATCCAAGAGAAACAGGCAGCTGACCCCATATGACCCCAGATCTTACATTATTGACACTGATGAAGGACAGGTCAGGAGAAACCGCACACAGGTTCGCACAGTAAACCATCCACAAGTGCAGTCAACATCACCTGATACACCTGTCACACCCTCAGAGCCAGTTAACAGAGAGACACAAACAACCACAAACATACTGATGTGACAAACACACCATACCTGACTAGCTCAGTGTCACACCCAGCTGTGCGTCTGGACTTGAGCCTAAACCTGTAATTCCGGAAAATTCCTGGATTTTCCGGAATTTTCCCTTATAAAAGGGAGTTTCCCTTTTATAAGGGAAAATTGTTGGAGATAAATGTTTTCTATTTTCTCTTTTTATGAATGGTAGAAAAATGTAAAAAGACATTCAAGTTGTTTCAGAGGTCAATGTCTGAGTTCAGCGCTAAGATACCTGTAAGTGGGTGTTATTACAGTGGAGTTGAACACGTTGAAAGATAATTTATATAAAACATGAACAACTTCAATATTGAGATTATAAAGTGCTCTAAATATAGTTTCTTTGTGTTAACTGGATGTTTTTATATTGTATTTATTAATGTGAGTGTGCTGGACTGCTGCATTTTACCATTCATACTGATCACACCGTACTGCTCTTAATGCTCCTGATATTATAAAATAATGGCCCAAATAAAACATAGGAAAGTTAGAGAAAAAAATAGACACAATCCAGCAGTGAAACATGTATATGAAGCTGTCTATCTATCTATCTATGGAGGCTACGGATCAATCAATGAGCTGCACACAGGATTTACTAACGTCAACTTTAAGACAAGTTGTTACTTTTTCTAACATTTCTATAAAGTGTTCGGAAGTTCTGGAAGTAAAAATGAAAGACTATGAGAAGCACCTTAAACTCATATATACAGTAGACCTTAATAAAGACCTGAAGCTTTGCTTCTTTTACAATCAACCAACTTCAATAATCAGTGTGAACTGACCTGCTGCTGCTCCATGGAGGCTGATTATTATCAGGAGAGTCACAATCAACGTCTTCATGGTGAAGCTTTGATAGGATGAAGACTTGTTCTGATTCTGGAGAGACTCTGATACCGTCCTTCAGCTCGAGCAGCTGAAATGAGGAGGAGACAAGAAGAGGCGCTGACGTCATCCTCCATCTGAGCCAATGGGAATTTAAGCTGAGCATCAACGTCACTTATAACTGGGTGAAAGTGAAAGTAGAATGATGTTGTTATGGGGAGACAGGCGGGGCTTTATTCTGCTGTCTCACCTGTGTTCTCATATAAAGGAGGATTTGACCTTCTGCTGCTCAGCTCTTCTATCGGCTTTTATAGCTTAATGGGATGAAATGTGCAGAAATGTATGAGGCTGTTTCTGCAACTATGCTCACTTTTCACTCTCCCAAATTAAAAAATAAATAATCAACCTCTGTGAATTTTAATTTTAACCATCAGAGTCTGTAAAAATTATAAACAGGTACACAACATGACATCTAGTGGTTACGATTTTAATCTGTAACATGTTTATTTTTTATGGTTTTCATCACTTGTTCTTAGCAACATTACAATAATGTTCATTTAATACATTTTGCTTTTTTCAAATTTTATAATATTTTCAAGACATTTAAATTCATTTTCATCAAGCTTTGTGCATCATTGTAAATATTGATATAAAAGCATTTTCCTAAAAATAGGGGATTTCATGATTTTCTCCACACCCTGAAAAATGTAGACAGTAACCACAGATGTCAGTCTTCATACACAGAAAATATAAAATATGTTGTTTTTTATGACAGATATTGTAATTATAATGTCTTAAGGACATGCTGCAGAAATTACATTTTTGCTAATATGTCAGATAAATGGCAGCTAGTGAGGTGTGCTACGTTAGCTTTAACTCTTAACATCTAATATCCATGAATTCAACAGTAATACTTAGTTATTTTTTAAATGTAGTTCAAGCTGTATGGTGAGTACACACTATAAATACTTCAGGAGAAAAGGTGATCTTCACCTTGATTTTCTGGATCTTGAGGGTCACCTATGTGGGCGGCCCAACCTGTCATCCATGTGCTCACCTGATAACTTCTGTTTCCATAGAAACCAGATTTGTTTGGCTTTGAGCAAAATTTTTACTGTGGTATTTGTTCAGTGTCGCGGTAAGAAGTGAGGGACAGGTGCATTTAGATAAAAAAAAATCATATAAATGATTAGTAAACAAATAAATCATTCAATATGGTGTAAAGTAATATGTATATGAAACAATTCCATTGGATATAATATCATATTATAATTGAATCAGCTCATTTTACGTATCTCAACACTGAGACCACAGTTATGGGACATGAAGAAAAGTGGTGTTTGAATCCATAAAATGCTTCATAACGTTTATTAAATCACATTCTTTAGTAATTAGTTTTTATGTCAATATGGGTAATAACACTGTGTAATATATTTATCAAGCATTGCACTGCAAATTTGAACAAAAGTCCAAAATGTCATTGCTGGGACTTAAAAATGCCCGTAGTTGCAGGAGCAGCCATGGATGTTGTGGGAGGTCAGAGGTCAGAGGTCACATCCTCTGCAGTAGTGTCTGATTGTTCTTGTGTTCTGTAGAACTGCTCTGCTGGGATTGAAAACAGTCCTGATCAAAATGTGACAACAACCAACAAATCCAGGTGTTGTTTCAGTGATGTTCTAGAGAGTAAATGTGGTGAGGTGCTCCCCCAGTGGTTCACAGCTGCAGCTGATGTGCAGCAGTACAGTTTCTCAGTGTGGACTCTTATTATCTGCTCTTTTAAACACATCTGTGTGACATCAAACCATGTGGTTATTAAATGAGATGGAGGGGAACATCTTATATCCAATAAGGTGTTTTATTTACGTGTCTTCAGTACAGGCCTACACACTGGTGTTGGCTCACATCAGGCCGATACTATCAGCACAGACAATATAATAAAACACCAGATAGTTTCTATGAAACAATATCTGACTTCAGAGTTTGACTTTGAAATGAAAACAAAAGCAAATGAATGAAAGCAAAGCAGAAAGAGAGTCAGAGATCAGATCAGTTCAGCTCTGTCCTGAACTCATTTACAGCTGTAGATGCTGAAAACTGCTGGAACAAGAGAAATGTAAAACCTCTGTTGATGTTTGAACACCTGATACTGTTTTTCATTTTGCTCTCACTTTGGAACTGTTTCAATCTTCACTTATTGTTGTTGAAGCACTTTACTAAAGGTCACAGGATTTAGGTTTAATAAGTAAACTCTGATCTTTTGTTATGATTATTACAGTATTATTCATGATTATTACACAAACTAATCAATATGTGTCACATCTTTTATCCAGACAATGTTGTATTTATATTGTTTGTGACATAATATCTGGTTGACAAAAGCTCTTCCTGCTCACTGCTGATCAATACCTGAGTGTATCACTGCTGATCAATACCTGAGTGTATCGCTGAGTTTACCTTTACAGAGCAGTCAGCAGTGTGACGTCGCCCCCTGTGGATGATTCATGAGAAAACACCTGATGACTTTCTGTTAGTATCAAAACATCATGAAGATCCATCACTCTGATCAGATGTATTCATCAAATTATTAATAATGAAACAAAATAATAATAATAAAAATAATAATAATAAAAAAATAAATAAATAAATAAACAAATAAATAAATAAATAAATAAAATCCATGTAGAATGTATTTAGTATCAATGAACAGCCTCACTGCTCCCTGAAACCTAAAAACACCTTTAACAAAACTGAATTCAGGAAAAATCCTTTTATGTTATGAAACTGAACTGAATGAACCTCCAACAAACAACAAATAAACAGATGAATCTGAACTTTATTCATGAATCAAACCCTGATCTAAATGGGGCATGTTGCTCTCTATACAGTAATAATATTAATAAATAATCCCACCACACTCATTAATTTTAATGATAGAACATCTCAAAGAAAACTGACTAATAATTAGGAGCCATGAATTCAAATAAACAGTTTACAACTCCAGATAAAACTATTAATCTCATCTTTATATTTTATTCAATCACAACGTCTGACTGGTGTCATTTTGAAATGAAGAACTAAATCCAGTTCACCACATTAAAGCAGCTTGTTGCACAGATTGGAGATCATCTCTCCACCGTTACAGAGTTTATAAGTGCTGTCCATGACATGACAGAACACAGAGACACAGCAGCATCCAGGAGGAACTCCACCGATGTCCTCCAGCGTTGTGTCAGACGGTTGTGAGGATTATAAAAGGTTTAAGTGTAATAATTCAAATACAACTGATGATCCAATGAATATCCAACAGCTTGAGAAGCTCACCTTCAACTTCAGACTTGTGTCCAATATTTCTGATAACCGCTGTTTATATTAAACCATATCTTCTAAATATTATAACACCTTTTTAAAGGTTTTGACCTCCTTTCTTAGAATAATTCTGTATATTATTTTCTCATCAAGTAAAAGCACGTTTTCATTATCTCATTATCTGTTAAATTCCTTGAGCTGATGTTTTCTCCCTCTAAATCCTTATTCCATGACAAGTTTCTCTGGATTATTTTTAGGTTGTAAAAGAAGGATTTCCTCAGAATTATTATTATTATTATTATATTATTATTATTGTCCATTTCAGAATGAAATACAAAGTCATCCATTGTGCTCATGAACTTGAGAACTTCTGCAGTGGTTGAATCAAAAATGTTTTGCACATCTGTCCAGGAATTAAATGTCTTTTAAACAGATATATGACCTAAACTTCATGTTAGTAACTGATGAAAAGTCCTGATTGGAGTGAGGTGTGTTTCTATGTATAGACAGATAATATATATACTGTATATATATAGATATTTCCCAGTTGGTTTCTTTGCCCCGTACCTTTCCCTCTTTATGATCTAACATCTACAGGTTGGGCTCACGTTCATTAAGGCTCTGTGACAACAGTGAATACAATATTCAGAGGGCTGCTACATAACAACAGTCAGCATATGTGTGGATTTACAAAAAGAGACAGACTTCTGGAATATTACAAGTTTTATTGAACAGCAAAATAAGAATAAAAGTGTTATTATCCATCGCTGTTCAATGTCTGCAAAAACACAAAAGAAAGAAAGTGTCACGCCCTTAAATTCATGTAATTATTATATTATTTATATATTATTTTATCAGTCACAGTTTCCAAGGACATTTTATGAATGCTGAGAAACTTATGAATGGAATCATCCCACATTTTATTTGGATTATTACTAATATTCCTGTGTGCTGTACTGGTATTTAAAAAGGTTTAGTAACAAACGATTTATGTTGTGCCAATAAGATTATGTCTGAACATTAATAAGCATTTTAAATAAGACAAATAGACTAAATTAAATATGTAAAAATCATCTTCTGCCTTCTGTGCAACGTACCATAAAAGTAGTTATTGACCAGAACTGAAGTAATCAAAGTCAAAGGCCAATAATCAGAACATGGAGCACATCTATAAACCATTTTTTCAGCTAAGTCAGGGTTTCTTCAACCAGGAAAAAAAGATATGTCAATTCAATTTTCTGTATTTTTGTATCATTATGATGAAGACGATGTGAGTCATCCATACTACTACTCCTCGCATGTTTCCTTTATATCAATAAACTAAAGATCACAAAGTTTACAGTACAAAGAGCTGTAAAAAAACTCAGCTACAATATTCATATTATTGTAGCTACAGTCACAGATGTGTGAGCAGATATATGGAATCACAAAAAGACAGAAATGTGGAATATTGTGGACTTTATTGAAAAGCAAACCAGTAAAAAGCATCGCTGTTCAATTTCTTTATGTTTATAAAACTAAGAGACAAATCGTCCCAAAAAAACAACAGGAAAATTTACAGGAACATTTCTATCAGTGTGCTGAGAAGCTTCAACATCCCAAACAACCCTTTTAGAAGCTCAGCTCACATTAAAATAGAATCATGTTTCAAAACAGATGAAAAGCTGTTATGAAACAACAACATACTCCTGATTAATTAAGACAAACCTCAAAGACATCAATTATTATTGGCTTTAGAAAAACAAGATCTTCAAATTTGATCAGTTTTAAAGAAATATTCAAACAAACTATTTACACAACCGGAAGATAAATGTTGAACTGATGTTTCTATTGTGTGTATGTGTGTGCACGGGGGAGGCCTTTAGAGATGTAGCAGTGACCAGATGGAAATATGTATCCAATGAATGACGTACAAATCAAGATCATTCACCACAGTGATGCAGAACTCCATCCATCCATTGACTTGTTGTGAAAGAATCCCCTTCAGGGTGATGAGAGACCGCTCCGCTTCCTGTTGGGATGCAGCATCACCCTGTCAGGGATTCTTTCACAACAAAGACCGGTGCGCTGTACATTATCCCTAACTTATATATCATCATACTGACAGACCATAGGAGTGCACGTGGATGTGTGTGTGTGTCTATCATAGAAATATTTCTATGGTGTCTCTATATGTAAATGTACGTTTGTGTTCCCACTAACAGCAGAAGTATCAAACTGTAACTATGGTGATTAATTGTTTAGTCTTTATTATGTATGTATGAACAGCTCTGTGATGCTTTTATTGTTTTACTTCTCTCCAAAAATAATCTTCCTCATTTGATTTACCAACATTTAAACACATATTTTATCAGAGAAAATTACACTTTTTTTTAATTGAAACTAAATGATCCAAATAATTTAATGTCACCATTTATGTTTGATAATATTTTTTATTTTTTTCTTATTAGTTTTCTTTGTATTCCAATCAATGAGCATCTACAAATACATTCCCAATCCTGATTCCACCAGTTTATGATATGAGTGAAGAATAACCAATGAATTCCCAGTTTACGGAGGAGAATGTGGCGGCACCGCTCCTTGATCCAGTGCAAAATGTGTCCATAAACCTAAAACAGTAGACAAAGAAACAATCACAGAAGTTTAACAGCGGATAAAGAAACAATCACAGAAGTTTAACAGCAGATAAAGAATCAATCACAGAAGTTTAACAGCAGATAAAGAATCAATCACAGAAGTTTAACAGCAGATAAAGAAACAATCACAGAAGTTTAACAGCAGATAAAGAAAAAATCACCAAAGTTTAACAGCAGATAAAGAAACAATCACAGAAGTTTAACAGTAGATAGAGAATCAATCATAGAAGTTTAACAGCAGATAAAGAATCAATCACAGAAGTTTAAAAGCAGATAAAGAAACAATCACAGAAGTTTAACAGCAGATAAAAAATCAATCACAGAAGTTTAACAGCAGATAAAGAATCAATCACAGAAGTTTAACAGCAGAAAAAGAAAAAATCACAGAAGTTTAACAGCAGATAAAGAATCAATCACAGAAGTTTAACAGCAGATAAAGAATCAATCACAGAAGTTTAACAGCAGATAAAGAAACAATCACAGAAGTTTAACAGCAGATAAAGAATCAATCACAGAAGCTCCTTCTGAACATGGTTTAAGGCAGCAGGTGTGAACGGTTCATGTCCCATATGAAGTGACTCACTGTGTGCAGGCTGGTGTGTTCATCATTTAGGATCCTGGATTCAGTTCCTCCAACACCTCAGGGTTGTTTCCAGCTGTAAGGTCAGAAACACATTGTTAGCTCTCAGCAAACACTGCAGGAAGAAGTCCTTCAGCACAGAATCCACTAACTCTGTTTAATCTACAGAGATTCAGCTCAGAGAAAATAGAATAAAAACTAGTTTTACTTACGAGATGCAGGGCGTTTGGCTGAAATAAAAAGACAATCCTTATCATTTATGTTGTCACAGTTGAAAATGTCAGACTTTGTCAACTTCAACCTTTCAAGTGATGACCCGCTCTTCTACTCACTCAAACTCATAAATAAATCCCTTCTACCTTTTGTTTTACATCATTTATTCTCCCTTCCATCATCATGCTATAGTCATATTATCACCAAACCGTGGCTCTGACTGCTGGTTGAAACAGATTTAGATGTGCTGGGAAGTGACATTAGTTTGGATATAGGCATCAACTTAAAGTCTAAAATCAAAATAGAGGAAAAGACATGAGACGATATTTCTGTTTGGGTTTCTCACCGTTCTTCTTTTTATAAATGATGAATCCAATCACAGCGATGAGGACGAGACCCAGAACAACCACTGCAGCGATGATGATGACGGTCATGTCAGTAGGCTTCACTGTTGAGGACAAAACAACAACAAGTAGTCACAACCTGAACAGATGAAGCAGCGCCTGTAATCTCTGAACTGTGGCTACACATTAAAATAGTTATTACACAAGGCTTTATACCATCTAAAATCTGAAATTAATATACAAAGTTGGTAAAAAAAGAACTCAAAATAGAAACCAAAGACAATGAAATAGTGTTTTGTATGTTTCTATATTAATCAAAGCTCAGTAAACAGTGGACAGGCAGCACATCAGAAATGGTGGTAATAATTCTGGGTCCAGAGGAGCACGTGCATTAATTTAATCCTGATCTAAACCTTCAAATTATATATAAAAACTAGATGACAACACAAATTCCATCCACATAAAACTACATGAAGTGCAGGACAGTGACAGTGAACTAAATGTGTGTTTATCATCTCCATCACACCTGATCTCAGTCTTACCTCTGTTGCTCCTGATCACTGCTTCGTCCAGTCTGGTGACGATGTCGTCCTTCACACCAGAGAGACGAAACACACAGTCGTACCTCCCCCAGTCTTCAGGTGTGACTGATGACAGTTTCAGGTCAACACTCATCTGGAAGGTTCCATCGTGGTTGGGGAGGATCTCTCCGTGGTCCACGTCCTCATGAAGGTCCTCTCCATCTTTCCTCCAGAACAGTGCAGCTCTGTCCGGGTAGAAACCTGTAGCGTGGCAGCTGACTGGAGAGGAGGGAGTCTTCTGGAGGAGAGACACTGAGGGAAGCTCTGGAGAGTAGAGACAACAGTATTATTATTTACTGTATATTAATATTAGCATTCCTGTTAGATGTTATGTATTTTAAATGCCTTCGTAACAGATAGGGGAGAGCGGGGTCGGTTGGGACAGGGGGACAGTAGGGACAGAGACTTTTTAGCTAGTTAGACAGTAAGGATGCCCTTCACCATGCTCATACTCATCCTCACCCTCTTCACTTTCAAACTCTAACTGGAGACCTTCTGACTCTTCCTGTAATGTTTCAGTAGGTCTCTGTATGATGGTAACATGTACTGTAATGTTACAGTAGGTCTCTGTATGATAGTAACATGTACTGTAATGTTACTGTAGGTCTCTGTATGATAGTAAGATGTACTGTAATGTTACTGTAGGTCTCTGTATGATAGTAAGATGTACTGTAATGTTACTGTTGGTTAGAAACAGAGGAGACATATGAAGATTGTTCAGGTCATGTGATTCTACCTGTTCTCAGCAGAGAGCTCCTCCCATAGTTCACAAACTTCTTCAGCCACTCAGGAAAATACTGGGTGTGGTAGTATTTGATCCGTGCTATCAAAGCTTTGTCATGATCCCACTTGTGTTTGCTGATGACAGCCTGTTGTTGTGGAGCGACCCATGTCTCTGTTTTCAGGTCCAATGATATGAAGTCTTCTCCATCATAACCTAACTGATGAAAACCTCTAACCTCATTAGTCTCATCATCCCATTCACAGCCAGTCATCGTCTGGAAAATGTGGACACCTAAGAGAGAGAGAGACAGAGACAGAAACGACATTAAACCTGAGTGAGATCACAGCCCGGTCATCTATTATCAGTTGGTATCACATCTTTACCACAGAGACACACTGATCCACAGGATCTACACCTCCTGCTGTTATTGTTCCCATGAAAGACACTTGCAGCCAATCATCATGTGGACAGTGTGGACGTCTTGGAGAGAGACAGAGAGGCAGAGACTGCTGGGAAACAGAGTGACATCCTAACACAGTTCAGATCTTCAGTGCCTCCACTGAGATCAACAGTTTATCTCCACTGCTGAAGGTGCTGTGGCTTCATGTGAGCTGCAGGAACAGAGTCCTGACTAGCAGACTCAGATGAAACCTGATCCTGGACTGGACATTACACCCACTGAGACCCTGCAGCCAGTGGATCAGTCCAACAACATCCTCTTTCTGTGAGAAACTCCAGACCAGACTGTCCTGAGGCTGCTCTAGAAGCTTCCACTGAAGGACACTTCCAGTCCAGGGTTAGTCACTAGACTCCAGCTGCTCAGCCAGGACAGCACTGTGTTACTACAACTGGTCACAATAAGGCAGAGACCATCAGGACCATTATGGAGACTGGGAGGCAGTCTGTGTGTCCTGGTTGGTCCAGCCATCAGTCAATCATTCAAGACAACCAACAGCTGTTTCCACCTGCAGATGTTGGCTTGATGCTGCCTGCTGGACTGGACCAACACACTGTGGTCAGTACAGTAGAGTTAATCTCATGAGCGGGGCACAGAAAGGAATTGGAGATAGAAGCCACAGATATAATCAAAAAAGCACCTTACCATGCATGGAGGGTTTCACCCCAAGTCCAGCACCCTAAGGCTATACACTAAGCGGAAAGAGGGAGGCCGAGGACTAGCGAGCATCAGGGCCACTGTCCAGGATGAAACATCGAAAATCCAGGAGTACGTCAAGAAGATGGCCCAAAATGATGAGACAGCAGAAACCTGATGATAGTGAAGAGGAAGAGGAGCAGAAAACATGGAAGGACAAGCCCTTATATGGCATGTACCACCGTCAGATAGAGGAAGTGGCTAATATCAAGAAGACCTTCCAATGGCTGGAAAAAGCTGGACTGACAGATAGCACATAAGCACTAATCATGGCAGCACAAGAACAGGCCCTAAGCACAAGGGCCATAGAGGCCAGGATCTACCATAGTAGATCAGACCCAAGGTGCAGGCTGTGCAAAGATGCCCCTGAGATGGTCCAGCACATAGTAGCAGGGTGTAAGATGCAGCTGGATCAGCGTACATGGAGAGGCACAACCAAGTGGCTGGGATAGTGTACAGGAACATCTGTACCCAGTATGGACTAGAAGTACCCAAATCCCAATGGGACATACCACCGAAGGTGGTTGAGAACACAAGGTCTAAGGTACTGTGGGACTTCAGATTCCAGACTGACAAGCAGCTGCTGGCTAACCAACCGGACATAGTGGTGGTTGACAAACAGTAGAAGAGGGCAGTGGTGATAGATGTGGCAATACCAGCTGACAGCAACATCAGGAAGAAGGAACATCAAAAGGTTGAGAAGTATCAAGGGTTGAAAGAACAGCTGGAACAAATGTGGAAGGTCAAAGCCGACGTGGTCCCGTGGTAGTAGGAGCACTCGGGGCTGTGACCCCCAAACTGGGAGAGAGGCTCCAGCAGATTCCAGGAACGACATCTGAAGCCTCAGTCCAGAAGAGCTCAGTCCTAGGAACAGCTAAGATACTGCACAGAACCCTCAAACTCCCAGGACCCGAGCTTGAGGAAGACACAGATACCACCCCACGAGGGTGAGAGGGAGATTTTTATATATATATATATATATATATATATATATATATATATATATATATATATATATATATATATATTATGTGATGGACAGAGTGTTTGTCAATACAGTATAGTCATGTTGTTCCACTTGTGAAAGCTGTGATCTGAATGAGACAGTGAACATGTGGTCCTGTCAGCCAACTTTAGTAAAACATACTGCTACTCCTCTCATATGAGGACCCAGCAGAAGCAGCCTGCGTCCCGTTTACAGTCCTGCTCCGGACTTTAAGAAACCAGCAGGCAGTAATGTTCCTCTATCAGCTGTTGGTTGTAATGGTAAAAATTGTTTTAACCATGTATACCACACAAACATTGCATGAGACAGACAGAATATCTTTTCTGTATAAAGGTTGTTTATGTGTTCCAGGAAACTATGTGCTGCCTGATTCTTCACTCTCTGTGGTAGTCCTCAAGGCCAGACGGAACGTACATCCGACAGATAAGATTTCTTTGTCTCTGTGAGTGTCTGACACAAGATGTCATAGACTGTGTGTAATCAGGTGATGTTATACTTTGCACTACTTAAAAACCTACTGTAAACCGAGAGACTTCGCACAAAACTGCTGACTGCACTCTGACTGTGTACTCTGTACTTTGTGTCTTCTTGCAAGAATCCTAACTTTTAATAAATAACGACAAAGACAACTCTGAGTATACTTCAATTCATTAATTCTCTTTCTCACCGGGAACTACAGATCTTTGTAGCAGAATTTCCACAACAGGGTTGTAAAACTGTTGTGATAAACAGGTTCCTGCAGCAGAGGTATTTTGGACCAGTTCAGTAGACTGATTCTGACTCTGTTGGTTATTATGGGATGGACAGAAACACTGTACCAGTGTGGAGCAGCATCCAGTCGTCTCAGTCTCAGTAATGTTTCTGTTGAGTCTGACTGTGTTTCAGTGTGTGTGTGTGTGTGTGTGTGTGTTAACATCTGTTCACTAAAATACAGGATGAAATATAATAATAATATTAACAACATTTTATCAGTAGAAAGTGAAACATGAACAAACCTCCAGTTTGGTTGAAGCGCTGCTTTAGAACTTCCATTCTGTCTTTGAAGTCCTCCTGGACACCCTTACAGAGCTCAGTGTTTTTCTCCCAGTACTGAGGATCATCTTCTGTGACTCTGCTCATCCAGTCCTGTTTGGGTTCTGATCTCCTGGTGTTGCTGTCATAGAGATAGATCTGAACTTCATCAACCAACCCAACAATCACAAACTCTGGGAAGTTTGGGATTCCAGAAGACGTAGTGGTGAAATACTTCATAGAGTGAGTCACTGGAAGAGAAAGTTAATGTCATGATTTATCAGTTTTTATATCATACTTTTATAAATCACTGAACAACGTTTTACAGTACATTCAAGACATCCTAATAATCTCTGTGTAGTCAATAAATATAAAAATATTTTGTTCCAGACACTCTTTAATATTTCTGATGATTTTGTCTTGAAAACTGTATTTATTCTGAAATAAAATATAAAAGGAGTCACATATTTAGATCCTACAGTTGTGTAGCTGACATTCATTGATAGAAAGCAGTTTGTAAAAACAGACATCATTTATTTATTTTATCTAGTGCTGGATATATCAGTGTGAAGAGAAAGTCCACTTTAGTTTCCAGTTAGTGGAGTCATTTATTCTCCAGGATGCATCATTAGTGGTTCACAGTTCACACTCCTCATTATCACATTAGTCTGAAGTCACAAACCTCTGACCAAAACAGAAACGCTGCATGTGATTAAAATTTTATCTTCTATATTCAACACATTCAAACTTTTTCTATTTGAAAATCTCCATCTTGATTTCTTAATAATGTAAACTGAAGAATTATATTTAAGTTTGACTCCCAGTATGTTTGATAACCAATATTTTGTGTCTTCAACTAATTCCACAGATTTTTTGACAATCACAAATAAATGTTAACAGACAGCTTTATATTTAAGAAAATGACATTAAATAACATAAATTAAGTAATAAATTATCATTATAACATAAATTATTAAATGACACAAATTGAGTGACATTTTTATTTCTCATGTCGTCATTCTGTAATATTTCTATTAGTATCAGTTATAGAGATGCACCGATACCGATACTGGATTGGATATCGGGCCGGTACTGATTCATATAGCTGGATCAGATATCGGTGACAATGGGGCCGATCTATTAAAATACATTCTACATTTATTTACTTTATACATTATATACTGGATTTTCAATTCTTGTTTAAGGTTTGAACAATTTGTTGTTGTTTGTTTGTAAAAAGGTTTACACCTGAATTATATTTCCTGTTAATGTAGAATATTTTTTAGCAAGTTGCTGATGAAAAATGTATTATTTCAATAAAAAATAATAATTCACTAAATTTATATCTATGTATTTATTTGTTACATTTTATTTTACACAGTTAGGAAAGCAATATTTAACTCAAGCCTGACGTTGTCTTACACATAAAAGAATGATCCCAGTAAATTCACACAACACCGGTATCGGATCGGTACTCGGTATTGGCCGATACCCAAAGCCCAGGTATCGCTATCGGTACTGAAACAGTCGGATGGGTGCGTCTCTAATCAGTTATATGCTGGATTAAGAGCAGATTTATTATGAACTCTAATATCCTCTCTTAAAACATTCCCTCCACCATCAACTGATGTTTATTCACACTTTGTCCTGATTTTAAAAGTTTATCCTAGATATTTTAAGTATCAGCAGAGTGAACTTTCTGCAGGTGTCTGTGAGTTTTCGTCCATGTAACGTGCAGTGGTAGGTTGTGTTGTTTTCTCTCCTGTGTCTCTCAGGTGCTGCCCTTTCCCCCTTGTGCATCTGTGAGGGATGAGTGTGCACGGCTGCAGCTGATCAGCAATCAGGGCGGATTATAAAAGAGCAGGAAGACGGAGCAGAAGTTGCCCAGTTGCCAAGCTGCAGTATCTCAGAGACTGTGTGTTCCGTGGTTGCGTCAGTGGTTGACGGTTGTGTGTCGAAGCTGGCAAACCTTGTGGTGTTTAAGATTGTTCTTTGTTCGCTGTCTCTGTGGAGCAGTAGTGTTAAGTTGAGTTCTTCCTGATTGTTCGCAAGGCCTATGGAAAGGAGGCTGGCTCACGGGCGGACATGGGTCTTGGGGTATGGGGTATAACACATGTGCAGTGTAACTGAAGCTGCGGTCATCCGTTGCGATTGGCTCAATTTCGGCGAGTGCAGACCAGATTTTATTGCGCATGTGTTATACCCTCAAAGATATGAAGCGTTGATGACGCGTGACACAGCCTCCTTTCTATAGGCCTTGATTGTTCGCTGCCTCTGTGGATCAGTAGTTTTAAGTTGAGTACTTCCTGATTGTTCGCTGCCTCTGTGGATCAGTATTTTTTTAAGATGAGTACTTCCTGGTTGGTTTTCGCTGTCTCTGTGGATCAGTAGCTTTAAATTGAGTGCTTTAAGATTGGTTATTGCCTTATTTCTTTAATTGTATAATTACCTCACGCCCTCTATTAGAAAGTAGTTTTAAGTTGGTGTTTGTACACTTTTCATCATTTTTTGTTAATAAATTGTATAATTGTTTTGCACACAATCCGTTGCCAGCTTCTCTCATTCCTGGGTTTAAAATGTATTTTTGTTACTCCCTCCATCCCCTGGACCTTAAACGGGAGGGGAACGTAACAAATGGGGGCTCGTCCGGGATCTGGGAGCTGATTGGTTTACAGAGTGTTGTGTATTTCTTGTGTGGAGACTGTCTCCAGTGTCCATCGTGGTGAGTATTTTGTTTGGATGTCTGTTGTTTGCCATCGTTCAGTGCTTAAACAGTTTCCTCTGCTATGTTCTGATTCCTCCACTTTCCTCTACTGTCCTCCGCTGTCCTCTGCTGTCCTCTGCATTCTGAATGCATCTAGCTCATATTTCTGTGTTAAGCTGCACTTAAAAAATTCTGCACTGGTAGCACCGAAAAATGTTTAGCAAATCTGTCCAAGAACAAATCTGATTCTGTTAATACATCAAATACTTAAACAGTATCGCCCGACCGATGCAGGATTTTTGAGGCAGACACTGATATCAATATTCAGTGTATCAGCCGACAGTATTTTTAATATAGACACATAACATAAACAGACAAACTTGATACAGATTCCTTAGTTGTTGTTGTTTTGTGACCAGTATTGTTCTGGAAAGTGGAACTATAGTGAGGTTACAGCAGAGGATGTTACACGGACCCTACTATGTGTGCACACTTCCGGTCAAGAAATAAACAGACTACGTAACAGCATCGTTAAGCCGATTCGCTGCCTCCTTAATGTGCACTCTCACACAACAGTAACGTAACATGGTGTCAGAAGAAACACAGAAAAGCAGAGAAGAAGTAAAGACAAACTAAACCTGAAAACGACGACAGAAAATGGACGGAAGCGCAACGTTGCCACAGTTAGCGCCGCCAGGCAAGTTTGACTTTACCAATGCTAATGAATGGCCGAGATGGCTGAAGCGCTATGAACGCTACAGAATAGCGACTGTATTGGACAAAAAATCTGAGGTATTTCAAGTGAATGCTTTCATGTATGCTGCCGGGGACGACGCAGAAGACATCTTAAATGTGCTGCCGCTAACAGAGGAGCAGAAAAAGTCATACGATGTTGTTACGCGGGCTTTTACGGCACATTGTGTTAGCAAGCGGAACGTCATCTTTGAAAGAGCACGCTTCAACTGGAGGAGCCAAGAGCCGGGTTAGAGTGTGGAATCTTTTATAACGGCTGTACATACACTGGCTGAACACTGTGACTTTGGGGCTCTGAGAGACCAGTTAATCAGGGACCGAATTGTTGTCGGCATAAGAGATGCTAAGCTGTCGGAAAGCTTACAGCTGGATGCTGATTCGCCATTGGGAAAAGCCATGACGAGAGTGAGGCAGAGTGCAGCGGTGAAAAAGCAACAGCCAGTGCTGCGTGGGACAGAGCAGACGACAGGACATGTTGAGGCTGTACACAAAAAGAACAATAAGGTACCAAAGACGGCGAAAGAAAAAACTGACACACCGTCATCAAGATGCAGCAGGTGCAGACACACGAAAAAACACTTCTGGAAAGACTGTCCTGCTCATGATGCTGAGTGTAGGAGGTGTCATAAAAATGGACACTTTGCAAAGAAATGCAGGTCAAGCGGCGGCGTCCACGACATCACAGACGCACAGACGGAGAGCAATGAGGAGGATTTTGCTTTCCTGGGAGAAATGTGCTCTGAGGAGGAGGAGTGGAAGTGCTCAGTGAGAAAAAGGAGTGGTGCTGGGAGGGGCCACAAAAAGAAGCATTTCAGAGACTGAAAAAGTTCACCGATCTTCACGAGTGCTAGCCCCATATTCATCAATAGCGGAGACATACGTATCAGCTGATGCCTCGTCCTTTGGCCTAGGGGGCGTCCTGAGTCAACGACAGACAGATGGGACATGGAGAACAATCGTGTTCGTCTCCAGAGGTCTCTCCGAGGCTGAAAAACATTATGCACAGATCGAAAAAGAGGCTTTGGCAGCTACGTGGGAATGTGGGACATGTAGCTGCCTGTCTCCCTATCTGTTGGGACTGCAGTTCAAACTAGAGACGGATCGTAAGCCTCTAGTGCCACTGCTGAGTACGAAGACACTAGATGAGCTCCCGCCCAGAGTGCTGAGGTTTTGACTGAGGCTGATGAAGTTCACCTTTGATATCGTGCATGTGCCCGGTAAACGCTTGATAACAGCGGAGGCATTATCGAGAGCCCCTGTGAAACACACATTCACACAAGATGAAAAAGACAATGAGGCAGACGTCAAAGTGTTCGTGGACGCTGTCGTCCATAGCCTTCCTGTTACAGAAGCAAGATTAAAGGGAATCCAAGAGAGCGGGCAGCTGACCCCATATGACCCCACATCTTACATTATTGACACTGATGAAGGACAGGTCAGGAGAAACCGCACACAGGTTCGCACAGTAAACCATCCACAAGTGCAGTCAACATCACCTGATACACCTGTCACACCCTCAGAGCCAGTTAACACAGAGACACAAACAACCATACGGATGTGACAAACACACCATACCTGACTAGCTCAGTGCCACACCCAGCTGTGCGTCTGGACTTGTAAGTGAGTTACTGGGGGAAAGAGAAAAAAAAAAAGAAAAGGGAAAATTGTTGGAGATAAATGTTTTCTATTTTCTCTTTTTATGAATGGTAGAAAAATGTAAAAAGACATTCAAGTTGTTTCAGAGGTCAATGTCTGAGTTCAGCGCTAAAATACCTGTAAGTGGGTGTTATTACAGCGGAGTTGAATATGTTAAAAGATAATTTATATAAAACATGAACAACTTCAATATTGAGATTATAGAGTGCTCTAAATATAGTTTCTTTGTGTTAACTTGATGTTTTTATATTGTCTTTATTAATGTGAGTGTGTGCTGGACTGCTGCATTTTACCATTCAGACCGATCACACCGTACTGCTCTTAATGCTCCCGATATTATAAAATAATGGCCCAAATAAAACATAGGAAAGTTAGAGAAAAAACCCACTTGTGCCCTTTTCATAAAGCCACTATAGGCTGTCCTTCTAGACACAATCCAGCAGTGAAACATGTATATGAAGCTGTCTATCTATCTATCTATGGAGGCTACGGATCAATCAATGAGCTGCACACAGGATTTACTAACGTCAACTTTAAGACAAGTTGTTACTTTTTCTAACATTTCTCTAAAGTGTTCGGAAGTCCTGGAAGTAAACATGAAAGACTATGAGAAGCACCTTAAACTCATATATACAGTAGACCTTAATAAAGACCTGAAGCTTTGCCTCTTTTACAATCAACCAACTTCAATAATCAGTGTGAACTGACCTGCTGCTGCTCCATGGAGGCTGATTATTATCAGGAGAGTCACAATCAACGTCTTCATGGTGAAGCTTTGATAGGATGAAGACTTGTTCTGATTCTGGAGAGACTCTGATACCGTCCTTCAGCTCGAGCAGCTGAAATGAGGAGGAGACAAGAAGAGGCGCTGACGTCACCCTCCATCTGAGCCAATGGGAATTTAAGCTGAGCATCAACGTCACTTATAACTGGGTGAAAGTGAAAGTAGAATGATGTTGTTATGGGGAGACACGCGGGGCTTTATTCTGCTGTCTCACCTGTGTTCTCATATAAAGGAGGATTTGACCTTCTGCTGCTCAGCTCTTCTATCGGCTTTTATAGCTTAATGGGATGAAATGTGCAGAAATGTATGAGGCTGTTTCTGCAACTACGCTCACTTTTCACTCTCCCAAATTAAAAAAATAAATAATCAACCTCTGTGAATTTTAATTTTAACCATCAGAGTCTGTAATAAATATAAACAGGTACACAACATTACATCTAGTGGTTACGATTTTAATCTGTAACATGTTTATTTTTTATGGTTTTCATCACTTGTTCTTAGCAACATTACAATAATGTTAATTTCATACATTTTGCTTTTTTAAAATTCTATAGTATTTTCAAGACATTTAAATCCATTTTCATCAAGCTTTGTGCATCATTGTAAATATTGATATAAAAACATTTTTCTAAACATAGGGGATTTCATGATTTTCTCCACATCCTGAAAAATGTAGACAGTAACCACAGATGTCAGTCTTCATACACAGAAAATGTAAAATATGTTGTTTTTTATGACAGATATTGTAATTCTAATGTCTTAAGGACATGCTGCAGAAATTTCCCCTTTTTTTGCTAATATGTCAGATAAACAGCAGCTAGCGAGGTGTGCTACGTTAGCTTTAACTCTTAACATCTAATATCCATGAATTCAACAGTAATACTTAATTATTTTTTAAATGTAGTTCAAGCTGTATGGTGAGTAAACACTATAAATACTTGAGAAGAAAAGATGATCTTCATCTTGTTGTTCTGGATCTTGAGGGTCAGCTATGTGGGCGGCCCAACCTGTCATCCATGTGCTCACCTGATAACTTCTGTTTCCATAGAAACCAGATTTGTTTGGCTTTGAGTAAAACTTTGACTGTGGTATTTGTTCAGTGTCGCGGTAAGAAGTGAGGGACAGGTGCATTTAGATAAAAAAATCATATCAATGATTAGCAAACAAATAAATCATTTAATATGGTCATTTAATATGTATATTAAACAATTCCATTGGAAATAATATCATATTATAATTGAATCAGCTCATTTTACGTATCTCAACACTGAGACCACAGTTATGGGACATGAAGAAAAGTGGTGTTTGAATCCATAAAATGCTTCATAACTCTTATTAAATCACATTTTATAGTAATTAGTTTTTATGTCAATATGGGTAATAACACTGTGTAATATATTTATCAAGCATTGCACTGCAAATTTGAACAAAAAGTCCAAAATTTCATTGCTGGGACTTAAAAATGCCCGTAGTTGCAGGAACAGCCATGAATGTTGTGGGAGGTCAGAGGTCAGAGGTCACATCCTCGCAGTAGTGTCTGATTGTTCTTGAGTTCTGTAGAACTGCTCTGCTGGGATTGAAAACATTCCTGATCTAAATGTGACAACAACCAACAAATCCAGGTGTTGTTTCAGTGATGTTCTAGAGAGTAAATGTGGTGAGGTGCTCCCCCCAGTGGTTCACAGCTGCAGCTGATGTGCAGCAGTACAGTTTCTCAGTGTGGACTCTTATTATCTGCTCTTTTAAACACATCTGTGTGACATCAAACCATGTGGTTATTAAATGAGATGGAGGGGAACATCTTATATCCAATAAGGTGTTTTATTTATGTGTCTTCAGTACAGGCCTACACACTGGTGTTGGCTCACATCAGGCCGATACTATCAGCACAGACAATATAATAGTTTCTATGAAACAATATCTGACCTCAGAGTTTTACTTTGAAATGAAAACAAGAAGCAAATGAATGAAAGCAAAGCAGAAAGAGAGTCAGAGATCAGATCAGTTCAGTTCTGTCCTGAACTCATTCATAGCTTTGGACGCTGAAAACTGCTGGAACAAGAGAAATTTAAAACCTCTGTTGATGTTTGAACACCTGATACTGCTTTTCATTTTGCTCTCACTTTGGAACTGTTTCAACCCTCATTTATTGTTGTTGAAGCACTTTATAAAAGGTCACAGGATTTAGTTTTAATAAGTAAACTCTGATCTTTTGTTCATGATTATTACAGAATTATTCATGATTATTACACAAACTAATCAATATGTGTTGCATCTTTTATCCAGACAATGTTGTATTTATATTGTTTGTGACATAAACTCTGGTTGACGAAAGCTCTTCCTGCTCACTGCTGATCAATACCTGAGTTTATCACTGCTGATCAATATCTGAGTTTATCACTGCTGATCAATACCTGAGTTTATCACTGCTGATCAATACCTGAGTGTATCACTGCTGATCAATACCTGAGTTTATCACTGCTGATCAATACCTGAGTTTATCACTGCTGATCAATACCTGAGTGTATCACTGCTGATCAATACCTGAGTGTAATAATGCTGATAAATACCTGAGTGTATCACTGCTGATCTATACCTGAGTTTATCACTGCTGATCAATACCTGAGTTTATCACTGCTGATCAATACCTGAGTGTATCACTGCTGGTCAATACCTGAGTGTAATACTGCTGATAAATACCTGAGTGTATCACTGCTGATCAATACCTGAGTGTATCACTGCTGATCAATACCTGAGTAAATCACTGAGTTTACCTTTACAGAGCAGTCAGCAGTGTGACGTCGCCCCCTGTGGACGATTCATGAGAAACCACCTGATGACTTTCTGTTAGTGTCAAAACATCATGAAGATCCATCACTCTGATCAGATGTATTCATCAAATTATTAATAATAAAGCAATATAATAATAATAATAATAACAATAATAATAATAATAATAATAATAATAATAATGATAATAATAATAATAATAATAATAATATTAATAAATAAATAAATAAATTAATTAATTAATTAATAAATTAATAAATAAATGAGAAAATAAAAAAATAAAATCCATGTAGAATGTATTTAGTATCAATGAACAGCCTCACTGCTCCCTGAAACCTAAAAAACATCTTTAACAAAACTGAATTCAGGAAAAATCCTTTTATGTTATGAAACTGAACTGAATGAACCTCCAACAAACAACAAATAAACAGATGAATCTGAACTTTATTCATGAATCAAACCCTGATCTAAATGGAGGATGTTGCTCTCTATACAGTAATAATATTAATAAATAATCCCACCACACTCACTAATTGTATTGATAGAACATCTCAAAGAAAAGTGACTTATAAATAGGAGCCATGAATTCAAATAAACAGTTTACAACTCCAGATAAAACTATTATTCTCATCTTTATATTTTATTCAATCACAACGTCTGACTGGTGTCATTTTGAAATTAAGAACTAAATCCAGTTCACCACATTAAAGCAGCTTGTTGCACAGATTGGAGATCATCTCTCCACCGTTACAGAGTTTATAAGTGCTGTCCATGACATGACAGAACACAGAGACACAGCAGCATCCAGGAGGAACTCCACCGATGTCCTCCAGCGTTGAGTCAGAGGGTTGTGAGGATTATAAAAGGTTTAAGTGTAATAATTAAAATACAACTGATGATCCAATGAATATCCAACAGCTTGAGAAGCTCACCTTCAACTTCACACTTGTGTCCAATATTTCTGATAACCACTGTTTATATTAAACCATATCTTCTAAATATTATAACACCTTTTTAAAGGTTTTGACCTCCTTTCTTAGAATAATTCTGTATATTATTTTCTCATCAAGTAAAAGCACGTTTTCATTATCTCATTATCTATTAAATTCCTTGAGCTGATGTTTTCTCTCTCTAAATCCTTATTCCATGAGAAGTTTCTCTGGATTATTTTTAGGTTGTAAAAGAAGGATTTCCTCAAAATTATTATTAAACAGATATTTTATCAGAGGAAATTACACTTTTTTTTTATTACAACTAAATTATATCAATAGTTTAATGTCACCATTTATGTTTGATAATATTTGTATATTTTTCGAATTAGTTTTTTTTGTATTCCAATCAATGAGCATCTACAAATAAATTCCCAACCCTGATTCCACCAGTTTATGATATGAGTGAAGAATAACCAATGAATTCCCAGTTTACGGAGGAGAATGTGACGGCACCGCTCCTTGATCCAGTGCAAAATGTGTCCATAAACCTAAAGAGGTAAAAAGAAAAAAAATACATAACACAGAAAATAAAATAATTTACCATAAATGTTTGGAGAGTTCAACTCCACAAAACCAGATATTTACAGCATCATTTAGATGATTCGGTCATTGAAGTCTTCACATTTTGTTAGTCGAATCGTTTATTTTAATTTTATTCAATTAGTTTTTAACTTTCTTTTATTACCTAGGTCAATAAGGCAAAGGCAACATCTGTTCATTAATTATTTATATTCATTTGATCAAAGTTTTGTTTTACTATTTTACATACAGTACATGTTTATATACTATATATCTACATTGAGTCGTGTCCTGATTACTACTACTTCTCTCCTTCTTACTGATTTGTACAACTGCAGTTTTATTAGGGTATATTGTAAAGATGGATAATTTAATAATAAAAGTGAATATATTCTTATCCATTTGTTGTAACATGGATTTACTTCTTAGTTACTGAAAAATAAGATAGTACACTTCAGAGCCACATAGCCGATTATCTCTTGTTTGGGCCCCTTAGTTCCAATAAAGTGATCTTTTAATGCTACATCATACAAGCTATATGATTTTACATATTGAAATTATGACATTAACAAGAACCAGAGAGCTCAGGATGTTAACACAGTGGTGCTGAGGACTTTATCTGCCTTTTGTGTATTTTCTCTGGTAGCCTAGCAAACACTTAAACTGCTATACATGATTATTAGATGATTTGGAGCTAAAAGTTGTTTTGTTTCATATGTTAGCAAACTATTTACAAATATATTGAGGTTATTCTGTTTGCATATTATATCCCGCTCCCACATCCAGCAGTTCAAGAGTCAAGTCAATTTTATTTGTATAGCCCAAAATCACAAATCAAAAATTAGCGTCAGGGGGCTTTACAATCTGTACAGGATACGACAACCTCTGTCCTTTACAGTACGACCCTCTCATCAGATAAGGAAAAACGTAACCAAAAAAAACCTTTTAACAGGGACATTTTTTTATTAACCTCAGGAAGAGCAACAGAGGAGGGATCCCCCTTCCAGGATGGACAGACGTGCAATAGATGTCGTGTGTACAGAGTAACAACATAATGAAAATACAACATAGACAATTCATTGCAAAAAATATTAATTAAAAATTAATACACATAATGTGAACATATGTGAGAAGGTGGATCCAGGAGGATGTCAAGCAGCTTCCTGGCGTCGCCAAACAGATAGAGCCAGAGCAACATGACCTCCTCTCCACGCTAGATAGATAGAGCCAGAGCCAGAGCAACACAACCTCCTCTCCACGCCAGATAGATAGAGCCAGAGCAACACGACCTCCTCTCCAGCATCACATTGGAGTTAGGTAACTTGTGTTAATGGAAGTTCAATATTCATGAACTGTTAAATTCTGGTTTATAAACGGGTTTATAAATGAATTAAAATGAGTTTGTCTTCGAGAGTGGAGCAGTTGGACCCAAACACAGGAGATTACAGGCAACAGGAACTTGGAGAAATAATTGAAGTTCCAGATTCGGTGCATGCAGAGAGTCAAGTGACGCTTCCTGGTGAATGGCTGCTCAGACTGAAAGCGTCTGGCATCACTGTGTAATGTATTTATGGAACTTTACTTAATCTGCGGGTTTCCTATCATCAGTTAAATCTATTGCCGACATCTGCAACCATGTCTCTCTGTCTCAGAGACAGACCACCAAGTCAAGAAATACAGAATATGTTATTGAAAAAGTTAATGACACACTCGCCGTTGAAATTGCGAGCATGCACCAGCTACTGAAGCAGATGGATGTAAACCAGAAAACAACTTCAGTCAACAGTAGTTGTAGTTCCGTTTTCACCCAGTAGAGTGTACGATAGGACCAGTAGCCTGTTTCATGCTCCAGACTGGAATCCAGTTGGAGCCAGATACATAGAAAGGATGATAGAAGGCTACTGAAGCTTATCTGAATAAGATTATTTCACAGTTAATAAGCAGTGAATATGTTCACAAAGCTCTATGATCTAGCTCTGAAAAGATGTCTCCAGGCATGGGCCGTGCAGAGCCTGGAAAATTCCCATTAAGATAGTGTATTGTACTTTTTTATCTAAAAAGTGTGTGATGTACTATTTAGAATTAAAAGCCTAAGTATTTATATGTTTAAATCACCTTTGTGACTAGTAACTAGTACTGATAACTTCACATTCTACAACATTATCAAGCTAATGTTCAGTTTCATAGCTGCTGTTCATTGTTGACTACATTACGTAGCTACACAACCTGGAATTTATCAGTCCTGTGACATCACATCAATCTGCCAACGTGGTGTTGATCAGATCATACTGAGGGTCCGTCTGAGGGAGACTCAGTATCGGTGAAGTCAGTGCATTTTATAATAGATAGATAGATAGATAGATAGATAGATAGTAACTTTATTGATCCCGAGGGAAATTCAGGTTTCCAGCATCTCAGTTCCATAGTGCAAACATATTAGTAAAAAGGCACAAGTAAGTAGTACAAAATACAAAGTATAAAGAGTATACCAGATATAAAAATACCAGGAGATGAAGAAAACTGTTAAAAGTGAATATAGTGCAGGGTAACAACAGAGATACAGGACTATAAAAAATGGGAATGTAGTGCAAAAAGTGATATAGTGCTGGATAATAGTAATAATATATATATATATATTTCCCAGTTGGTTTCTTTGCCCCGTACCTTTCCCTCTTTATGATCTAACATCTACAGGTTGGGCTCACGTTCATTAATTAACCATTACACTGACACCTACGGCCAGTTTACACAGCCCATTCCCAATCCTGATTCCACCAGTTTATGATATGAGTGAAGAATAACCAATGAATTCCCAGTTTACGGAGGAGAATGTGGCGGCACCGCTCCTTGATCCAGTGCAAAATGTGTCCATAAACCTAAAGAGGCAAAAAGAAAAAAAATACATAAAATAGAAAACAAAATAATTTACCATAAATGTTTGGAGAGTTCAACTCCACAAAACCACATATTTACAGCATCATTTAGATGATTCAGTCAATGAAGCCTTCACATTTTGTTACTATAATCGTTTATTTTAATTTGGTTGGACATCATTTTAAGAAATTGGTGTCTGTTTTTCTAAAGGTTAATATTTGAGTTTTTAATATACAGACAGTTTATCTGAGCTGCTGATGTGAAGCTTTCTGAAAGCATCTCCGTCTTTCTCTTAATAATCTCACTTCACGTCATATTAAACAGTTTCACCTTTGTTCTGCAAAAACTCAAATATTTTCTTTACAGCTGCAACGTGTCACAGAAGTTTAACAGCAGATAAAGAATCAATCACAGAAGTTTAACAGCAGATAAAGAATCAATCACAGAAGTTTAACAGCAGATAAAGAAACAATCACAGAAGTTTAACAGCAGATAAAGAATCAATCACAGAAGTTTAACAGCAGATAAAGAATCAATCACAGAAGCTCCTTCTGCACATGGTTTAAGGCAGCAGGTGTGAACGGTTCATGTCCCATATGAAGCGACTCACTGTGTGCAGGCTGGTGTGTTCATCATTTAGGATACTGGATTCAGTTCCTCCAACACCTCAGGGATGTTTCCAGCTGTAAGGTCAGAAACACATTGTTAGCTCTCAGCAAACACTGCAGGAAGAAGTCCTTCAGCACAGAATCCACAAACTCTTTTTAATCTACAGAGATTCAGCTCAGAGAAAATAGAATAAAAAATATTTTTACTTATATGCAGGGCGTTTGGCTGAAATAAAAAGACAAGACTAATTATTTATGTTGTCACAATTGAAAATGTCAGACTTTGTCACCTTTAACCTTTCCAGTGATGACCCGCTCTTCTACTCACTCAAACTCATAAATATATCCCTTCTACCTTTTGTTTTACATCATTTATTCTCCCTTCCATCATCATGCTATAGTCATATTATCACCAAACTGTGGCTCTGACTGCTGGTTGAAACAGATTTAGATGTGCTGGGAAGTGACATTAGTTTGGATAAAAGCATCAACTTAAAGTCTAAAATCAAAATAGAGGAAAAGACATGAGACAATGTTTCTGTTTGGGTTTCTCACTGTTCTTCTTTTTATAAATGATGAATCCAATCACAGCGATGAGGACGAGAACAAGAACAAGCACTGCAGCGATGATGGGGACGGTCATGTCAGTGGGCTTCACTGTTGAGGACAAAACAACAACAAGTATTCACAACCTGAACAGATGAAGCAGCACCTGTAATCTCTGAACTGTGGCTACACATTAAAATAGTTATTATACAAGGCCTTTTACCATCTAAAATCTGAAATTAATTTACAAAGGTGGTAAAAAAAAGAACTCAAAATAGAAACCAAAGACAATAAAATAGTGTTTATGATGTTTGATTATTGATATATTTATTTCTATATTAATCAAAGCTCAGTAAACAGTGGACAGGCAGCACAACAGAAATGGTGGTAATAATTCTGGGTCCAGAGGAGCACGTGCATTAGTTTAATACTGATCTAAACCTTCAAATTATATATAAACACCAGATGTCAACACAACTTCCATCCACATAAAACTACATGAAGTGCAGGACAGTGACAGTGAACTAAATGTGTGTTTATCATCTCCATCACACCTGATCTCAGTCTTACCTCTGTTGCTCCTGATCACTGCTTCGTCCAGTCTGGTGACGATGTCGTCCTTCACACCAGAGAGACGAAACACACAGTCGTACCTCCTCCAGTCTTCAAGTGTGACTGATGACAGTTTCAGGTCAACACTCATCTGGAAGGTTCCATCGTGGTTGGGGAGGATCTCTCCGAGGTCCACGTCCTCATGAAGATCCTCTCCATCTTTCCTCCAGAACAGATCAGCTCTGTCCGGGTAGAAACCTGTAGCGTGGCAGCTGACTGGAGAGGAGGGAGTCTTCTGGAGGAGAGACACTGAGGGAAGCTCTGGAGAGTAGAGACAACAGTATTATTATTTACTGTATATTAATATTAGCATTCCTGTTTGATGTTATGTATTTTAAATGCCTTCGTAACAGATAAGGGAGAGCGGGGTCGGTTGGGACAGGGGGACAGTAGGGACAGAGACTTTTTAGCTACTGTAATGTTACTGTAGGTCTCTGTATGATGGTAACATGTACTGTAATGTTACAGTAGGTCTCTGTATGATGGTAACATGTACTGTAATGTTACAGTAGGTCTCTTTATGTTGGTAACATGTACTGTAATGTTACAGTAGGTCTCTGTATGATGGTAACATGTACAGTAATGTTACAGTAGGTCTCTGTATGTTGGTAACATGTACTGTAATGTTACAGTAGGTCTCTGTATGTTAGTAACATGTACTGTAATGTTACTGTTGGTTAGAAACAGAGGAGACATATGAAGATTGTTCAGGTCATGTGATTCTACCTGTTCTCAGCAGAGAGCTCCTCCCATAGTTCACAAACTTCTTCAGCCACTCAGGACAATACTTGGTGATGTAGTATTTGAACCATGCTATAAAAGCTTTGTTATTATCCCAGATGTGTTTGATGATGACAGCCTGTTGATTTGGAGCGATCCATGTCTCTGTTTTCAGGTCAAATGACATGAAGTCTTCTCCATCATAACCTACCTGAAGAAAACCTTTAACCTCATTAGTCTCATCATCCCATTCACAGCCACCCATCATCTGGAAAATGTGGACACCTGAGAGAGAGAGACAGAGACGACATTAAACCAGAGTGAGATCACAGCCCATTCATCTATTATCAGTTGATATCACATCTTTACCACAGAGACACACTGATCCACAGGATCTACACCTCCTGCTGTTATTGGCTCCATGAAAGACACTTACAGCCAATCATCATGTGGACAGTGTGGACGTCTTGGAGAGAGACAGAGAGCAGAGACTAATGGGAAACAGAGTGACATCCTAACACAGTTCAGATCCTCAGTGCCTCCACTGAGACCAACAGTTTATCTCCACTGCTGAAGGTGCTGTGGCTTCATGTGAGCTGCAGGAACAGAGTCCTGACTAGCAGACTCAGATGAAACCTGATCCTGGACTGAACATTCATTTAAATTCAATTCAATTCCATTTATTGTCATTCTGCCAGGCAGAAAGAAAGTGTGTTTCCCAGGATCAGTGCAATACAATAATAAATACAAAGTGCAAAATAAATAATAAATAGCTGACACACACTATTATATATAGTACAAAACAATAAAATAAAATAGAACACTTATCACAACGAATGAAATGAACATTAGCCACAAACACACTCTCGAGCTCAGAGTAATGGTTAAAAATATAAATTAAGAATAAGAATGTTAAGATCCAGGTAAAAGTGTCCAGCACATGTGCAGAAATGCCTTCGGGTACAGGTGATTAGCTGTTAAGCATCCTGACAGCTTGGGGGATGAAGCTGTTAACCAGTCTAGTTGTTCTCACTCTGATACTCTGGGATCTTTTGCCTGATGGCAGTAGGACACAAAGTTTATACAAGGGGTGTGAGGAGTCCTTGACAATGTTCTGTGCTTTTTTGAGGCAGCGGCTCTGGAAAATATCTTTTATGAGGGGGAGGGAGACTCCGATGATCTTCTCAGCTCCCCTCACCACCCTCTGCAGGGCATTCATATCAGCAGTGTTGCAGCTGGAGTACCAGGTAGTGATGCAATATGTCAGCAGACACTCAATTGTGCCTCTGTAGAATGTGGTGAGAATGTTAGAGGGGAGTGATGCTTTCTTGAGTTTCCTGAGAAAGTACAGTCTCTTTTGGGCCCGTTTGACAATCCCAGTGGTGTTCCTCGACCAGGAGAGCTTGTCTGAGATCTGCACTCCCAGGAACTTGATGTTCTCCACTCTCTCCACTGGTGCCCCACTGATGCTGAGAGGAGTGTGCTCTTGCTGAGACCTTCTGAAGTCTACAATCATCTCCTTGGTTTTGTCAACATTGAGCAGCAGATTGTTGTCGCTACACCAGCCCTCTAGATGTTTGACCTCCTCTCTGTACGATGATTCATCATTTCCATTCATGAGCCCCACCACTGTTGTGTCATCAGCGAATTTGATGATCTGGTTCCTCTCGATTCTGGCTACACAGTCGTGTGTTAGTAGTGTGAACAGCAAAGGACTGAGCACACAGCCTTGAGGGACTCCAGTGCTCAGTGAGACCCTGCAGCCAGTGGATCACTCCAACAACATCCTCTTCCGGTGAGAAACTCCAGACCAGACTGTCCTGAGGCTGCTTCCACTGAAGGACACTTCCAGTCAAGGGTTAGTCACTAGACTCCAGCTGCTCAGCCAGGACAGCACTGTGTTACTACAATTGGTCACAATAAGGCAGAGACCATCCTGATTGGTCCATCCATCAGTCAATCATTCAAGAAAACCAACAGCTGTTTCCACCTGCAGATGTTGGCTTGATGCTGCCTGCTGGACTGGACCAACAAACTGTGGTCAGTACAGTAGAGTTAATCTCATCTAATCTGTAGTTCTACTGTATAGTTAGGGCTGAAACTAATTATTCTTTTTATTATCAATTATTTTTGGATTAATAGATTGACCATTAAAGTCTAAAGTGAAATCGTGAAGGACCTTACACCCACCGCTCTGCAGCAGGCTGCAAAGCACAACTCCACTTCTGCAGTCGATACTCACGCAGGCGTTACGACATAAAACACCAACAGTCGGAACTTCATAAACGAGAGTTCATGCACCTCATGGACAACCTGCTGGACACCGGGAAGCAGATACTTGTTTCCGGTCCGCTCCCCTCCCTTTGTTTTGGAGACGTAAAATTCAGTCGCCTACGCCACCTTCACATCTGGCTAAAGGGTTACTGTATGAACAGAGACATCCCATTTGTTGACAATTTTGCTGCCATTTTAAATAGGCCTCAGCTCTTCAAACATGATGGCCTCCATCCTTCACAGGAAGGCTCACGCCTTTTATCAACTAACATTGAACTAACGCTGCACTCCTGTAAGGCATATAACTCTACATTATGACCTGCAGTGAGTCCATCTGACTGTACTTCCCCCTCCCCTCCCTCTAGCTCCCCCTATCGGCATGGTAGTTCACACACAGCTCCAGTTATCTCTGCCACTACATCCCCCCTGTGGAATGATCAGAGCACTGCTATTCCCATCCCTATCCATGTTACTCAGAATCACTGGTCTGGAAGTCCAGCCGTCTGTACCTCCCTGAGCTCATACAGTATCCCAGTTAGGATCCCGCCCAGACTTTGTAGGCCTACCCATCACTCTATGCACTTTGTGTCCTCACCAAGCACTGATAATTTGATTACAGTCTGCAGAAATATTCCCATTTCAGCTGAGCCACCTACTCCAGTTGTCTTTGCCCTGTTGAACTCTCAGACTGTGTCTAATAAATCATTCATCATAAATGATCTAATTACATCACACAACCTTGATTTCCTTTTCATCACTGAGACTTGGCTTAAACCTGTTGATTTCTCCCCTCTCATAGAACTCTGCCCACCCAGTTATGAGTTTCTGAACGCACCAAGGCTAACAGGCCGTGGTGGGGGTATTGCAGCTGTTTTCAGGAAAAAATTTACTTGTATTCCAGTTAACTTTGGTACTTTTAACAGTTTTGAAATTTTATCTTTCAAAATTGTGCGTGACAATCCGATTTGCTGTGTAATTATTTATCGACCCCCAAATTCAAATTCAGCTACGGCTTTTCTCGATGAATTCTCTGAGTTACTGTCCTCCCTTGTGCTCAAATTTGATCATCATAGCTGGTGACTTTTACATTCATATTGACAATCTCTCCAACTCATTTGCCACTGATTTTTTAAACATTACAACAGCATTTAACCTTGTGCAGCATGTCTCTGGCCCCACATACAACCGTGGGCATACCCTCGATTTATTGTTTTCTCTGGGCATGTCTCTTAACTCCATGAATAAGTTTGACTTGTCTCCGATCACAAATGTATTCTCTTTGATGCACCCTTGACACCTACTGCAATAACCCAGAAACGTATAATCCACTCTCACATCTTTATTGATCAGTCTGCAGCCATGTTTTCTAGCTACTTCTCTAGCCTGGCCAATGACCATTCGTACTTCTCTGATATTAACGATCAAGTTAGTTGGTTTAATGATTTGTGTTAGTCAGCCCTTGATTTTTCCGCCCCTTTCACCTCCAGGTCAGGTTACTAATACAATGCCTTGGATCAATGACGATATCAGACAACGCAGAAAAGAATAGAGAAAGGCTGAACGAAGATGGAAACAAGACTCGATCAAAACCGAGTATATGGCAACTGTGCTGTATTTATTCCTAGATGGAGTGTTAATGGAGCAGCTACTGTGTTAGCATAGCCTGGCACCGATCGATCCGAACTCCATTCAGAAAACAAACATTTTAAAAACTGTTTGCTTGTTGTCTTGCGGACAGACCCGACAAAGCATGAATTCAGACTTTTTACAAATCAGCATCATTATGTAGTTATTTCGGCACACTTTGATCTGTTTACAACAACGTCGCTGCCGTATTTATGCCTAGATGACGTTATGTTGAGTCTTGACGGAGCAGCTACAATGTTAGCATAGCCTGGCACCGATCGATCCGAACTCCATTCAGAAAACAAGCATTTTAAAAGTTGTTTGCTTGTTGTGTTGCGGACAGACTTGACAAAGCATGAATTCAGACTTTTTACAAATCGATATCATTATGTTGTTATTTCGGCATTATTTTGATCTATTTATTGTAATTAAATCACAGCACAGTCTGTTTATTTTGGGTTCATACGGCAGTAGTGACGTGTGGCTGCTAGATAGTCAGTTCATGGCGGAAATGGAGGAAAGCGAGGCGAAAATTTGCGAACATAACGTAACTCAAACGAAAATAAACAATAACACATGCACAACAACAGCACTATGTAATATTACATTGAACCGCTGACACGCTCCCCAGAAAACGTAAACACAGAACTGTTCTCCGCCTTTTCATTTTGAAAGAGCAACGACCGATGAGGAAACTCCAGCAGTCGGCCGACCAATCCTGTAACTTCATCACTAAGTCAGTAAGTCAGTCACCCAGGGACAGACTTTTGCGTTTGTAGGGCTGGCCCTCTGCGGTCCAGCCAAAAATCAAAGCTGGTAGTTCACCACCTCCGAATGAAGGATCTATTATTCATTCTAAACCACATCATTAAAGATGCACGTGCTGCCTACTTTTCGGGTTTGATTAACAGCAATAAACACAACCCAAGATTTCTGTTCAGCACTATTAACCAGCTTGTAAACCGCACTCTACCTGCCCTTCCCGTCTCATCTCCTAACGACTTTGAAAATGTTGCAACCTATTTCATCAGCAAGATCGATGGTCTGAGGTCCAAATTTCCCCCAACTGTTTTACCATCCGCCCCTTTCAGCCATCCTACTTTACTGTCTCAATTCACTCCCGTTTCCCTGCCAACTCTTTTAAACACAATAGCTCACATGCATCTTTCCTCCAGTCGCTGTGATAAGGTTCCCACAAAATTTCTAAAATCCATCCTTCCGGTTTTAGGCCCCAGCCTGCTCTCAGTCATAAACCACTGTCTCACATCCGGGTCTGTTCCTGACTACTTCAAAACTGCCCGTGTTCAACCACTTCTTAAAAAACCCTCTCTCGACCCAGCTCAATTAGATAATTACAGACCAATCTCCATACTAACATTTATATCCAAAATTCTAGAGAAAATAGTGACAGAACAACTTCTGGAAGTGGCGGAGGGGCACAAGGTATTCGACAAATTCCAATCAGGCTTTCTCCAAAAACATAGTACAGAAACAGCATTACTCAGAGTAACAAAATGACATCCTCATGCATTCAGACAAAGGTGAACATTTCATACTCATTTTACTGGATTTAACTGCTGCCTTTGATACCATCGATCATACTATATTACTTGATAGGTTGCAAAATTGGGTTGGCATATCTGGTACAGCTTTGAAATGGTTTCATTCATACCTAACTAACAGATATTTCCATGTGCATATATATACATTATATATATATATAATGTATATATTATGTGTGTGAGCATTAAAACATACTACTACTCCTCTCATATGAGGACCCAGCAGAAGCAGCCTGCGTCCCGTTTACAGTCCTGCTCCGTACTTTAAGAAACCAGCAGGCAGTAATGTTCCTCTATCAGCTGTGGGTTGTAAAACTGTTGTGATAAACAGGTTCCTGTAGCAGTTATTATGGACCAGTTCAGCAGACTGATTCTGATCTAATCTAGTGGAGACTCTGTTGGTTATTATGGGATGGACAGAAACACTGTACCAGTGTGGAGCAGCATCCAGTCGTCTCAGTCTCAGTAATGTTTCTGTTGAGTCTGACTGTGTTTCAGTGTGTGTGTGTGTGTGTGTGTGTGTGTGTGTGGTAACATCTGTTCACTAAAATACAGGATGAAATACAATAATAATTTAAACAACATTTTATCAGTAGAAAGTGAAACATGAACAAACCTCCAGCTTGGTTGAAGAGCTGCTTTAAAACTTCAATGTTGGCTTTGCAGACCTGCAGGACACCCTTACAGAGCTCAGTGTTTTTCTCCCAGAACTGAGGATCATCTTCTGTGACTCTGCTCATCCAGTCCTGTTTGGGTTCTATTCTCCTGGTGTTGCTGTCATAGAGATAGATCTGAACTTCATCAACCAACCCAACAATCACAAACTCTGGGAAGTTTGGGACTCCAGAAGATGCAGTGAAAAAATTCTTCAGAGAGTGAGTCACTGGAAGAGAAAGTTAATGTCATGATTTATCAGTTTTTATATCATACTTTTATAAATCACTGAACAACGTTATACAGTACATTCAAGACATTCTAATAATCTCTGTGTAGTCAATAAATATAAAAATATTTTGTTCCAGTCACTTTAACATTTCTGATGATTTCGTCTTGAAAACTGTATTTATTCTGAAATAAAATATAAAAGGAGTCACATATTTAGATCCTACAGTTGTGTAGCTGACATTCATTCATAGAAAGCAGTTTGTAAAAACAGACATCATTTATTTATTTGATCTAGTGCTGGATATCTCAGTGTGAAGAGAAAGTCCACTTTAGTTTCCAGTTAGTGGAGTCATTTATTCTCCAGGATGCATCATTAGTGGTTCACAGCTCACACTCCTCATTATCACATTAGTCTGAAATCACAAACCTCTGACCAAAACAGAAACGCTGCATGTGATTACAATTTTATCTTCTATATTCAACACATTAAAACTTTTTCTATTTGAAAATCTAAACCAAAGAATTATATTTAAGTTTGACTCCCAGTATGTTTGATATCCAATATTGTGTGTTAAACTAAATCCTCAGATTTTTTGACAATCTCAAATCAATGTTAACAGACAGCTTTATATTTAAGAAAGTGACATTAAATAACATAAAATAAGTCGTTAATTATCATTATTACATAAATTATTAAATGACACAATTAAGTGACATTTTTATTTCTCATGTCGTCATTCTGTAATATTTCCATTAGTATCAGTTATAGGGATGAACTGATACCGATACTGGATTGGATATCGGGCCGGTACTGACTCATATTGTTGGATCAGATATCGGTGACAATCGGGCCGATCTATTAAAAGACATTCTACATTTATTTACTATATACATTATATACTGGATTTTCAATTCTTGTTTAAGTTTTGACCAATTTGTTGCTGCATTAAAAAGGTTTACACCTGAATTATAATTCCTATTAATGTAGAATATTTTTTACCAAATTGCTGGTGAACGATTTATTATTTTAATAATAAATAATAATTCACAAAATTTATATCCATGTATTTATTTGTTACATTTTATTTTACAAAGTTAGGAAAGCAATATTTAAGTCATTCCTGACGTTGTCTTACACATAAAAGAATGATCTCAGTCACTTCACACAACACCGGTATCGGATCGGTTCTCAGTATCGGCCGATACCCAAAGCCCAGGTATCGCTATCGGTACTGAAACAGTCGGATGGGTGCGTCTCTAATCAGTTATATGCTGGATTAAGAGCAGATTTAATATGAACTCTAATATCCTCTGTTAAAACATTCCCTCCACCATCAACTGATGTTTATTCACTTTGTCCTGATTTTAAAAGTTTATTCTAGATATTTTAAAATATCAGCAGAGTCAACTTTCTGCAGGTGTCTGTGAGTTTTCGTCCATGTTACGTGCAGTGGTAGGTTGTGTTGTTTTGTCTCCTGAGTCTCTCAGGTGCTGCCCTTCCCCCCTTGTGCAGCTGTGAGGGATGAATGTGCGCGGCTGCAGATGATCAGCAATCAGGGCGGAGTATAAAATAGCAGGAAGACGGAGCAGAAGTTGCCCAGTGCCCAAGCTGCAGTATCTCAGAGACTGTGTGTTCCGTGGTTGCGTCAGTGGTTGACGGTTGTGTGTCGAAGCTGGCAAACCTTGTGGTGTTTAAGATTGTTCTTTGTTCGCTGTCTCTGTGGAGCAGTAGTGTTAAGTTGAGTACTTCCTGATTGTTCGCAAGGCCTGTGGAAAGGAGGCTGGCTCACGGGCGGACATGGGTCTTTGGGTATGGGGTATAACACATGTGCAGTGTAACTGAAGCTGCGGTCATGCGTTGCGATAGGCTCAATTTCGGCGAGTGCAGACCAGATTTTATTGCGCATGTGTTATACCCCCAAAGATATGATGCGTTGATGACGCGTGACACAGCCTCCTTTCTATAGGCCTTGATTGTTCGCTGCCTCTGTGGATTTTGTTTGGTTGTCCGTTGATTGCCATCGTTCAGTGCTTAAACAGTTTCCTCTGCTAGGTTCTGAACCCTCCACTGTCCTCTGTTGTCCTCTGCTGTCTGAATGCATCTAGCTCATATTTCTGTGTTAACCTGCACTTTAAAAATGTTGGACTGGTAGCACCTAAAAATGTTGAGCAAATCTGTCCATGAAATAAATCTGATTCTGTTAATACATCAAATACTTAAACCGTATCGCCCGACCAATGCTGGATTTTTGAGGCCGGCACTGATATCAATATTCAGTATAACAGCCGACGAATTTTTAATATTGACACATAGCATAAACAGACAAACTTGATACAGATTCCTTAGTTTTTTGTTGTTGTTTTGTGACCAGTATAACTCAGTGGGACTGGTTAAAAAATTAACTGGTGCTCTCTGGAGGACAAACTATGTCCTGGAGACTCTGTTTATGAATGACCTCAAACACAGTTTGGTATTTCTACACTTCAGTTTCTTGTTACTTATCAGTCAATATATACACCGATACCATATATCTGCAATAAGCTAATATCAGCTAATAATATGGAGGGCTGATTGATCAGTGTAGCTCTACTAAACATGATATAGCACAGTGTTATGTAATCTGACCCAACCAACACAACTCAGTATGGAGGTACTACGTTAAAGCAGATATATAATTCAGTATGTGGAGTCAAACTGTGGAACGGCTTCAAATATTCTTTAAATATTATATCACTTATATCAGAAAATATATATAGAGGTGAAACAATACGACAATATGAACGTAATATTTATGTTCAGTAGGTTGTTATTGAATATGTGTGTGTTTCTGTGTGAACATATTGTCAAATTATTCTCTAAATATTCTGTGTATAATAAGAGAGGGTAAAATATATAGTATTATTTTCTTCTTGCTCCTCTTCAATCATGAAATATGTATTATTTGGTGACAGATTACAGTTTATATTTGGTGTTGGGAGTGTACACTGAAGTGATTGAAATAAAGATCATTAATGAATAATGTATGAAGTGTTTAGTTGACACACATTAGTGAACGATATTAAATATTGTACCAACAAAGCAGGAAAACAACCATCAACTGACTCGTTGGTTGTAAATCAAACTCCCAAACCTCCACAGCAGCCTGTAGAGGAGCTGAGATGAAATACAGTCACGTGTTTCCACACTGGGACAATATGCTCATTATGTCTAATGAATGAAAATAACTCATACAAAATATTGTCATAATCTCTAAAACACCAGTCATGATTAATAGCACTGAATTAACCACAACACTATTTGTATAAAACATGAACAACTTCAATATTGAGATTGTAAAGTGCTCTAAATATATTTTTGGACAAGAGACGCTTTGTGTTAACTTGATGTTTTTATATTGTCAGTTAAACATGCTGTCTATCTATCTATCTATGGAGGCTACGGATCAATCAATGAGCTGCACACAGGATTTACTAAGGTCAACTTTAAGACAAGTTGTTACTTTTTCTAACATTTCTATAAAGTGTTCGGAAGTCCTGGAAGTAAACATGAAAGACTATGAGAAGCACCTTAAACTCATATATACAGTAGGCCTTAATAAAGACGTGAAGCTTTGCCTCTTTTACAATCAACCAACTTCAATAATCAGTGTGAACTGACCTGCTGCTGCTCCATGGAGGCTGATTATTATCAGGAGAGTCAAAATCAACGTCTTCATGGTGAAGCTTTGATAGGATGAAGACTTGTTCTGATTCTGGAGAGACTCTGATACCGTCCTTCAGCTCGAGCAGCAGGCTGAAATGCTGACTGTGGTCAAACAAGCCGCTCCTTGTTTTACAGTGTCCGAATGATCTAAGGTTTACGGTAATCTTTATACATCCATCAAAGTGACCGAGGCAGATTATGGAATCTCAATTAAATGTCACAGAAACACTGTAATTATTCCCGTTAATGAACTGCACTGATATCGACTGATATTAAATAACAACTTTAATATGTACGGTATTATAATAAATTCAGCGAACTTTAATGCTAACGCAAATCCAACATAGGGATACTTCCGGTCCGGATTTCAAAGTAAAGGGTGGCGTGTATGTTTTCCGATCCATTATTTGTGATTAAGGACAACAGTAGTTTAATATTTGGACTTCGTACGTCTTAAACTACTGGCTCAAATACTGTGAACTACTTTTACTGTGTACTTTTTCAGTAATCCAATGTCAAAGTCTCCACTGGAGAACAAGAATAAGACTTTTTGTCTGACTCTGAAGTCTGATAAAACACATTTCTTCCATAAGTAATTTAAGAGTCTGATATATTTGAACTCAGTACTACTTATACTACTGGCACAATTACTATTAGGTACTTTTAACGTGTACTTTTTCAGTAATCCAATGTCAAAGTCTCCTCTAGAGAACAAGAATAAGACTTTTTGTCTGACTCTGAAGTCTGATAAAACACATTTCTTCCATAAGTAATTTAAGAGTCTGATATATTTGAACTCAGTACTACTTATACTACTGGCACAATTACTATTAGGTACTTTTAACGTGTACTTTTTCAGTAATCCAATGTCAAAGTCTCCTCTAGAGAACAAGAATAAGACTTTTTGTCTGACTCTGAAGTCTGATAAAACACATTTCTTCCATAAGTAATTTAAGAGTCTGATATATTTGAACTCAGTACTTCTTATACTACTTGCACAATTACTAATAGGTACTTTTACTGTGTACTTGTTTTAGTAATGCAGTGTCAAAGTCCCTTGCAGAGACCAAAATAAGCCTTTTTGTCTAAATTTTAAGTCGGATAAAATCAAATTCTTCCATAAGTAGTTTATGAGTCTAATATATTTGAATTTAGTACTTCTTAGACAACTAGCACAAGCATTATGGATTACTTTTACTGTGTACATTTTGAGTAATCCAATGTCAAAGTCCCTTCCAGAGACCAAGAATAAGGGTTTTTGTCTAGCTTTGACCTGCAATAAAAATAAAGTCTTCCATAAGTAGTTTATGATTCTGATATATTTGTACTTAGTATTTCTTAAACAACTAGCACAAGCACCATGAATACTTTTACTGTGTACTTTTTTTGTAATCCATTGTCAAAGTTGATTCCAGAGACAAAGAATAAGGATCTTTGTCTCACTTTGCTGTGGGATAAAAATAAATTCTTCCATAAGTAGTTTATGATTCTGATATTTTTGGACTGAGTACTTCTAACACTAATAGCAAGAGCACTGTGAAGTACTTTTACAGTGTCATTTTTAAGTAATCCGATGTCAAAGTCCCTTGCAAACCAAAAATAAGCCTTTTTGTCTAAATTTGAAGTGGGATAAAAATAGATTATTCCATAAAAAGTTTAGGAAACTGATGTTTTTGGACTTAGTACTTCTTATACTACTTGCAAAATTAATATGAAGTACTCTTACTGTGTACTTTTTGAGTGATCCAATGTCAAAGTCCCTTCCAGAGAACATTAATATGCATTTTTGTCTCATTTTGATGTCGGATAAAAATAAATTCTTCCATAAGTAGTTTTTGATTCTGATATATTTGAACTTAGTACTTCTTAAACTACTAACACAAGCACTATGGCATACTTTTACTGTGTGCTTCTTGATTAATCCAGTTTCAAAGTCCCTTCCAGGGACCAAGAATAAGCCTTTTTCTGTAAATTTGATGTGGGATGAAAACAAATTCTTCCATAAGTAGTTTATGAGTCTGATATATTTGTACTAAGTACTTCTTTGACTACTAGTACAAGCATTATGGAGTACCTTTACTGTGTAGTTTTTGAGTAATCCATTGTCAAATTACCAAGAATAAACAAAAAGGCTAATTCTTGTTTTCTGGAAGTGACTTTGACATTGGATTACAGGAAAAAAAAGTTCACCGTAAAAGTACTTCATATTTTTTGTGCAAGTAGTGTAAGAAGTACTTAGTCTAAAAATAAAAGGTTCATGACCTACTTATGGAAAAATGTGTTTTATCCGACTTCAAAGTCAGACAAAATGCTTGTTGTTCTCTCAAAGGGACTTTGACATTGGATTACTGAAAAAGTAAACAGTAAAATTAGTTCACAGTATTTGAGCAAGTATTCTGAGAAGTACGAAGTCCAAATATGAAACTACCTTTCTGTTTTGCAAATAATTGATCAGAAACCACACCACATCCTTTACTTTGAAATATGGACCGGAAGTAATCATTCGTCGGATTTGCGTTAGCTTCAAAGTTCTCTGAAAATATAATACTGTACATGCGAAATTTTGTATTGATTCGATGTTGATTCAGTTAATTAACGGTAAAAATTAAAGTGTTTCTGTGACATTTAATTGATAAACTTTATATGGATGTATAAAGAGAGCACGAGACTCACTTCTAACAGCTGCCAGGAGCGATTACCGTAAACCTTAGATCATTCGGGCACTGTAAAACAAGGAGAGGCTGGTTTGACCACGGACAAACTAAAGACGGCTGGCTTGACCACAGTGCTGAAAAGACGATGAGACAAGAAGAGGCGCTGAAGTCAACCTCCATCTGAGCCAATGGGAATTTAAGCTGAGCATCAACGTCACTTATAACTGGGTGAAAGTGACTGTTGATGTTTGAACAACTGATGCTGTTTTTCATTTTGCTCTCACTTTGGAACTGTTTCAACCCTCATTTATTGTTGTTGAAGCACTTTATAAAAGGTCACAGGATTTAGGTTTAATAAGAAAACTCTGATCTTTTGTTCATGATTATTACACAAACTAATCAATATGTGTCACATTTTTTATCCAGACAATGTTGTATTTATATTGTTTGTGACATAAACTCTGGTTGACAAAAGCTCTTCCTGCTCACTGCTGATCAATACCTGAGTGTATCACTGCTGATCAATACCTGAGTGTATCACTGCTGATCAACACCTGAGTTTATCACTGCTGATCAATACCCGAGTGTACTGCTGCTGATCAATACCTGAGTGTATCGCTGCTGATCAATACCTGAGTTTATCTCTGCTGATCAATACCTGAGTTTATCTCTGCTGATCAATACCTGAGTTTATCACTGCTGTGGACGATTCATGAGAAAACACCTGATGACTTTCTGTTGGTGTCAAAACATCATGAAGATCCATCACTCTGATCAGATGTATTCATCAAATTAATAATAATGAAACAAAATAATAATAATAATAATAATAATGATAATAATAATAATGATAATAATAATAATAATAATAAACACATAAATAAATAAATAAATAAATAAATAAATAAATAAATAAATAAATAAATAAATAAAACCATCTAGAATGTATTTAGTATCAATGAACAGCCTCACTGCTCCCTGAAACCTAAAAAACGTCTTTAACAAAACTGAATTCAGGAAAAATCCTTTTATGTTATGAAACTGAACTGAATAGATAGATAGATAGATAGATAGATAGATAGAAAGATAGATAGATAGTAACTTTATTGATCCCGAGGGAAATTCAAGTTTCCAGCATCACAGTTCCATAGTGCAAACATATAAGTAAAAATGTCACAGGTAAGTAGTACACATGTTAGTAAAAACGTCACAGGTGAGTAGTACACATATTAGTAAAACGACACAAGTAGTAACAAGACACATGTAGTAACAAGACACATGTAAGTAATACAGAGTATAAAACAAAATATGCAATGTGCAGAAGAACTGTTAAAGATGAATATAGTGCAGGGTAAACAACTGAGATACAGGACTATTTAAAGAAAAAGTGAATGTAGTGCAGAAAGTGATATAGTGCTGGATAATAAAATATAGGAGATATAGATATGTCAGATATGGAATATAATGCAGGATAAGAACTGAGGTAGAGAAGTTTTTTTTTTGTAGTGTGCAGAATTAAAAGTAGCTCAGTCTATTAAAGTGCACTGTGTGCATTAACTGTCCTGCAGACCGTCCTCCTTTGTCCCACTCCTCCCCATATAGGTGTTGTACAGTTTGATGGCTCGGGGGACAAAGGATTTCCTGAGTCTGTCTGTGGAGCACTTTGGGAGCAGCAGCCTGCCGCTGAACAAGCTCCTCTGATTGGTGATGACGGCGTGCAGAGGATGGCCAGCAGTCTGTTGAGTATTCTTTCCTCTACCACCGTCACCAGAGAGTCGAGCTCCATGCCGACCACGGAGCCGGCCCGCCTGATTAGCTTGTCCAGTCTCGAGGTGTCCCTCTTAGTTGTGCTGCCCCCCCCAGCACACCACAGCGTAGAAAAGGACGCTGGCGACCACAGATTGATAAGAGATCCGCAGGAGTTTTGTGCAGATGTTGAATGATCCCAGCCTCCTCAGGAAGTACAGTCTGCTTTGGCCCTTCCTGTAGAGGTGGTCAGTGTTAATTGTCCAGTCCAGTTTGTTGTCCAGCTGCTGCCCGAGGTACTTGTAGGTACTGTTGGGGACGCAGATAGGAGCTGGTCTAGTTATTAGACAATATTAAAGAAAATTATCAATATTAATAAAATTAATATTACTTAATTATCAATATATATTAATAATAACAGTCCACCAAATTACATTGGTACATAAGCTCAATAAACATTAAAATGGCTATCAAAAGTAAATAATAACTATCAAAATAATTATTAATTATAATAAATAATATGATTTAATGTATATTAAATCATCCTCGGGGCACCACTCTTTGAAACAAAGAGAAAACGATAGCAAATTAATGTAGTCTCATAGCTAGGTCTCATTAAATATACTAAACTATCAATTTAGAACTTTGATTAATAATTAAATTAATAAATATAACCAAAAATCACTATATAAATAGATAGTAAAGGTTGAAGGATTTTGGAGTTCTTGACACAGCAGCGGTTGGCATTATTCACTCTCGTACAACATTAAACAGACCAGCATGTATGATCCACAAATATTTATTTACAAGATAATAAAGGTTAAAACACAATATTAATCTAACTAAATAACTAAACTAAACAAACCAAACACAGTGTGTGTGTGTGTGTGTGTGTGTGTATGTGTGTGTGTGTGTGTGTGTGTATGTGTGTGTGAGAGAGAGAGAGAGGGAGAGAGAGAGAGAGACAAAGACAAGATGGCTACTTGTCTTTGATGTCATGGCCTACAAAAAAAATGGCGAGCACTGTAAAACTACAAAGATGGCCGGATCAAAGATGGCCGCCAGGGTATCACCACATGGTCTCTTTGTCCTTTGGAGCACATGGGCTCAGGGAGAACAAAGAGGTGTGATGTGGGGGTTGGGGTTATCTGAATGTGTATGTTTGTGTTTAAAACCAATTCACAGTTTATATAAGTGATCTTAATGTGTGTCAGATAATGCAGTACGTTAGAAAAGATGGTTAGTTTGCATGCAAGACCCTATGTCTGTGTGGAGCATAAAATAAACACATCAGATGTGGCAAAGTCAGCTACTCAAATATCCTGACTACAAATAATATCACAACATTCAAACTCAATGAATTACATTAAACCAAATCAATACATGTACATTCACCGAAGTTAAAGTTGAACAGTCTTGCTCAGCCGTGTGCAATTGCTAATGCTAAATATGCCCAGTACGTTACCAAACCACGGAGGAAAAGGGTTGTAATTCCAAGGAGGGATTGGAGAAAGCCGACTGGAGAAGGTTGTGGTTCCAGGGTCGAAGTTGTTGTCCTTGCTGTGCTCAAATCCAGTTGTGCAGTTGGAGGGAAACTGGTCCAGTCCTGTTTCTGCAGCTTGGTGGCTTGGTGCTAACTTCCTTGGTTGAAGTTAGTTGATCAAAAGCCAGGCACTCGCGTCTTCTGCCTTAGACGTTCCTTGTGTTTCTATGTCTGTCTGCTAACAAGACATAGATCAGAGCAGAGCTGCTTCTTCATGCAGTCTCTGGCTGGAGAGCTTAGGTGAGAAGAGCTGCAGCTGACCTCCTGCGGGGCAGGGGTGTTGAAAGGCCAGGAACAAGAGAGCAAAGAGGATGAAAAGAAGGAGACCTTCCTATTTATCCCGCCTAAAATTCACATGTACTTGTGAATGAGTCATCATGTTACAGTAGCCAATGGAAATGGTTACTGAGTCCATGGGTTGAGCTACTCAATGGGTGACCCAAAGGAATCCTGGGAAGTGCAGTTCATGTCTTTGCCACCATCTTGGATGGTCAGGTCCCAACATCCCCCATTTTTGGTCTTAAGATGTCCATCATCCTTAAGAGCAAGCTAGAGGTTGAACAGTTCACAGGTCCTTGGAAACAACCTGGAGGTTTTTCAGTTCCACTCCTGGGGACAACTTGAAAGTCATTAAATCCATGATTGGAAAAGGTTCATTCAACAGTTCATTAAAATTTGGTAACGTCTGGGCAGTTCAATAACCAACTGGGCATTGGTTAAAACTATCTATCTTGGCTAAGCAAGAACAGTCCCTAAGTTACAAATACAACCAGATAAACAACAACAATAGTACTGTATAAAATACATAACTAGTGTTTCCCTGTTATTTATAAGGTTAGTGAAGAACAGGAATGTTAGAGATAAAGAGGTGTTAAGGTGAGATTCAGAGTCTCACCTAAAAATATGAGAACAGGTGTATGACGGGTTCTGAGATGCCATAATGGTGTCCTAAGCTAGTGTTTTGCACTAGTGATCTCTAAACAAGATACTACCAAGGAGTCCAAGTGTACTTGTAAAGTTGGACAGTGATGTCTGAGTCCTATCAGAATTTAGGGTTTGCTGTTGCTAACAAACTCAAATTTTCCCTAGTAATTGAAAAAGAAGAAAGGAAAATTAAGGCACCGTGATCTAGCATGTGTCTCACTGTTAGCTATGTGTTAGCTAGTACCGTGGGAAGATAACTCTGGAGCTCTTGTGCTTGACTCGTGGCTCAGGGCTGTAATGCTCCAGGTAGCCAGAGGCAGAGGCACTCAGAGTAGCTATCACTGTCTGCTAGGTTATGTCCATGTTCTGAACCGTGGTCAGAGTCTGAACTGTGGTCAGAGATGCTGTAGTCATCGTCGGACCGGTCATGCCAATTCTGGGACAGAATTTCAGAGTATGGCTTTCTAACACTTCTGTTGTGTGAATGCCTATCTCGACGCAGTTTGTGGACATGGCGGTTACGCTCAGTGTCCTTATGCAACCTTTGGTGACCCCCCTTCGACCTGTTGTGAAGGTGATCTTTTGAGGTGGCAGATCTGTTTGACACGTCAGTGTTTGAGCTGGCAGGCTCAGTTGGTTTACCCCCCCTTTTGGAAAGGACCAGAGTTTCCCAAGCTATCTGTGTCATCTTCCTTATCTCAAGCAGAGAGGGGTTATCCTGACGCGTCCTGAGTACCACATGGGTGCGAACACATGGGTGCAGGTTCTGCAGAAACAAGGACTTGAAGATGGGGTTTTCTTCCAAGCCTGGTGCATTCTTAACTTGGAAGTGTGCATGCCTTAAACGTTTGTAGTAATCCCTAGGATTTTCTCTACATGAATGTTTAATTTGGAGAGCTGCAAACATCGCTGAGGTCACGTCAGCAGTAGAAGAGAATTCTTCTATCAGTGCATGACGGAGCTCACTGTATTAATTTCTGACACTGGGAGGTTGTGACTGTATAAACTTGTGCACAGCTTTAGAGCTGGTTTTCCACACAAGTTTAACTTTCTCCCTTTGGGTGGCGTGTGGCAGGTCAATTAGATTGTGATCTAATTCCCTAAAGTAGTCATCAATGTGATGGTCGCAGTTGTCTGGATCAAAACATTCGATGTCTTTAGCTATGAGCTCAAGCACTTCATAGCGGGGACTCTGTGGGGTCCTTTCATGTGAAGGCGAGACTAAATTAGCATTACAATGCACTTGTGCTTCACGTGCTAAAGTTCTCTCTGGCTGAGAAGCAGAGTGTGAACAGCTGTCATCACTCTTGTGACAGAGTGGAAAGGAGGCTGAACAGGCTGAACTTTTGGAGGAAGGAGCACAGGTGAAAATGTCATTTCTCTGTAGCTGAGAAGAACATGGGGCAGAGTATCTTCTAGAAGATAAACTACATGTGTCTTCACTGTCATTATCAGAAAAATGGGAAGTCAGGTAGCTGTTAGCACTGTCTCTCAGTGGAGCTGACTTCATTCCCAAGGACTTTGAGTCGGTTGGAAATCTTTCACTTCTGAGTGGAGAGGGGGTTAACCTCTCATCAAGTGAGGAGTGTGAATCGGAGTAACCAGAGTCACAATGACTGACAGACTGTGGTGGGGAAAGATGTTCTAATCTAAGCCCTAACGATTTCTCTTTGTGCGAGCAAAGATCTGACTCTGCTGAATGCAGGTCTTCTAAGTAACGCATCATCTTTTTGTTTGCTGTCTGAACTTCATGGAGGAGACAAGCATTTTGCGTTCTTAGGGAATGGTTTGCCTGTGAAAAATCCGAAGCAAGCATTTAAACAATGAATCTTTGGATGCGGTCTGCGCATCACACCGGTCTGTGAGTAGCGATTCCATTTCTTTCCTGCACTCACTGAAACTCAACCTGCTGATGAGTTCAGGGCAGCCAGGGTTTAGGCTCTGTGCTACGGAGGAAATAAAAAGCTCTACACAGGGGTTCACCATTGTTATGCCTGGAATGGAGGGTAAAACTAAACAAGGTGTCTAGTACAAAGAAAAATAATGTTGTGGCTATGGTGTTGCTTTGGCAGACGCCTTGTAGTGTAGCAGTAGGTACACTAGCCTAACAAAACAATGTACTGGCTTACTCTATGGGGGGTAGCTTCCTGTGGAGGAGGGGCAGCTACAGCACCAACTAGTGACTCTAGTGGGCATAAAACAAAAGGGGCCAGTAAAGTAAACACAGGTTTACAAAACAAGTTTGCTTACACACAACATGCACTAACTGAGATGCAGGGCAGTAACAGTTGTGATGCTGTCTTTAAAGGTGACTCAAGCTGGAATGTGTGAAAGTAACAGCTAGGTGCAAACTTATATCACAGGGCTGGTAGCACGCTGTGGCTCTTATCAGGCTCAATCTTACTCAGTCAGGCTTAAATGCATGGCAGGGACAGCCAGGTACAAGCTCTTTATGTTACACAGGGCCGGTGGCACGCTGTGTCATTAAAGGAACACTTAGATTAACAGCAAATTATGACAACTTGACTAGATTGCATTGAATACGGGGTATTCAAATGCTGAACCAAAATTCTTTCAAGTTCTACAGAGTAGGTTAACTTGAATTAGCAGCAAAAGCAAGTTCTTAAAATTAACACTATGAAGGTTTAAGTGTTAATAATCAAAGTCTCTCCAATTATAATTCTAACCACAATGTACTTGTTTAAAAGTACAGCTGGACGTCTACTCCTGTTGAAGACTAGTGGTGTAGAATGTCAACACTTTTGGTTTGTTTAGAAGTGAAATATGAAATTTTCGGTTTTGACCAAAAATTATGCTGAAAATTAATATTGCACAATTATGAATAATTTGCCAACAATACTATGTCTCACACGGGGCACCATAATGTTGGGGACGCAGATAGGAGCTGGTCTAGTTATTAGACAATATTAAAGAAAATGATCAATATTAATAAAATTAATATTACCTAATTATCAATATATATTAATAATAACAGGGCACCAAATTACATTGGTACATAAGCTCAAAAGACATTAAAATGGCTATCAAAAGTAAATAATAATTATCAAAATAATTATTAATTATAATAAATAATATGATTTAATGTATATCAAATCATCCTCGGGGCACCACTCTTTGAAACAAAGAGAAAACGATAGCAAATTACTGTAGTCTCATAGCTAAGTCTCATTAAATATACTAAACTATCAATTTAGAACTTTGATTAATAATTAAATTAATAACTATAACTAAAAATCACTATATCAATAGATAGTAAAGGTTGAAGGATTTTGGAGTTCTTGACACAGCAGCAGTTGGCATTATTCACTCTCGTACAACATTAAACAGACCAGCATGTACGATCCACAAATATTTATTTACAAGATAATAAAGGTTAAAACACAATATTAATCTAACTAAATAACTAAACTAAACAAACCAAACATAGTGTGTGAGCATGTGTGTGTGTGTGTGTGAGTGAGAGAGAGGGAGAGAGAGAGAGAGACAAAGACAAGATGGCTACTTGTCTTTGATGTCTGCATGGCCTACAAAACAAAATGGCGAGCACTGTAAAACTACAAAGATGGCCGGATCAAAGATGACCTCCAGGGTATCACCACATGGTCTGTTTGTCCTTGGGAGCACATGGGCTCAGGGAGAACAAAGAGGTGTGATGTGGGGGTTGGGGTTATCTGAATGTTTATGTTTGTGTTTAAAACCAATTCACAGTTTATGTAAGTGATCTTAATGTGTGTCAGATAATGCAGTACGTTAAAAAAGATGGTTAGTTTGCATGCAAGACCCTATGTCTGTGTGGAGCATAAAATAAATACATCAGATGTGGCAAAGTCAGCTACTCAAATATCCTGACTACAAATAATATCACAACATTCAAACTCAATGAATTACATTAAACCAAATCAATACATGTACATTCCCCGAAGTTAAAGTTGAACAGTCTTGCTCAGCCGTGTGCAATTGCTAATGCTAAATATGCCCAGTACGTTACCAAACCACGGAGGAAAAGGGTTGTAATTCCAAGGAGGGATTGGAGAAAGCCGACTGGAGAAGGTTGTGGTTCCAGGGTCGAAGTTGTTGTCCTTGCTGTGCTCAAATCCAGTTGTGCAGTTGGAGGGAAACTGGTCCAGTCCTGTTTCTGCAGCTTGGTGGCTTGGTGCTAACTTCCTTGGTTGAAGTTAGTTGATCAAAAGGCAGGCACTCGCGTCTTCTGCCTTAGACGTTCCTTGTGTTTCTATGTCTGTCTGCTAACAAGACATAGATCAGAGCAGAGCTGCTTCTTCATGCAGTCTCTGGCTGGAGAGCTTAGGTGAGAAGAGCTGCAGCTGACCTCCTGCGGGGCAGGGGTGTTGAAAGGCCAGGAACAAGAGAGCAAAGAGGATGAAAAGAAGGAGACCTTCCTATTTATCCCGCCTAAAATTCACATGTACTTGTGAATGAGTCATCATGTTACAGTAGCCCATGGAAATGGTTACTGAGTCCATGGGTGGAGCTCCTCAATGGGTGACCCAAAGGAATCCTGGGAAGTGCAGTTCATGTCTTTGCCACCATCTTGGATGGTCAGGTCCCAACAGTACCCACAACCTCCACCTCGTCCCCATCGATCTGGACTGGTCGTTGGGGTGGTCTACACTTCCTGAAGTCTATGATCATTTCCTTGGTTTTGGAGGTGTTGAGCTGCAGGTGGTTGGAGTGAGACCACGTGACGAAGTCCCTTACCAGGCTCCTGTACTCCTCCTCCTGATCACCCCTAACACATCCCATAATGGCCGTGTCGTCGGCGAACTTCTGGATGTGACACGACTCCGACATGTAGCTGAAGTCCGCCGTGTAGAGGGTGAAGAGAAGGGGGGTCAGTACAGTTCCCTGTGGTGCTCCCGTGTTGCTGACCACGGTGTCAGATGTGATGTCCTTCAACCTGACGTACTGTGGTCTGCCGGTCAGGTAGTAGAATGAACCTCCAACAAACAGCAAATAAACAGATGAATCTGAACTTTATTCATGAATCAAACCCTGATCTAAATGGGGGATGTTGCTCTCTATACAGTAATAATATTAATAAATAATCCCACCAAACTCATTAATTGTAATGATAGAACATCTCAAAGAAAACTGACTAATAAATAGGAGCCATGAATTCAAATAAACAGTTTACAACTCCAGATAAAACTATTAATCTCATCTTTATATTTTATTCAATCACGTCTGACTGGTGTCATTTTGAAATGAAGAACTAAATCCAGTTCACCACATTAAAGCAGCTTGTTGCACAGATTGGAGATCATCTCTCCACCGTTACAGAGTTTATAAGTGCTGTCCATGACATGACAGAACACAGAGACACAGCAGCATCCAGGAGGAACTCCTGCGATGTCCTCCAGCGTTGTGTCAGAGGGTTGTGAGGATTATAAAAGGTTTAAGTGTAATAATTAAAATACAACTGATGATCCAATGAATATCCAACAGCTTGAGAAGCTCACCTTCAACTTCACACTTGTGTCCAATATTTCTGATAACCGCTGTTTATATTAAACCATATCTTCTAAATATTATAACACCTTTTTAAAGGTTTTTACCTCCTTTCTTAGAATAATTCTGTATATTATTTTCTCATCAAGTAAAAGCACGTTTTCATTATCTCATTATCTGTTAAATTCCTTGAACTGATGTTTTCTCTCTCTAAGTCTTTATTCCATGAGAAGTTTCTTTGGATTATTTTTAGGTTTCAAAAGAAGGATTTCCTCAGAATTATTATCATTATTATTATTATTATTGTCCATTTCAGAATGAAATACAAAGTCATCCATTGAGCTCATGAACTTGAGAACTTCTGCAGTGGTTAAATCAAAAATGTTTTGCACATCTGTCCAGGAATTAAATGTCTTTTAAACAGATATATAACCTAAACTTCATGTTAGTAACTGATGAAAAGTCCTGATTGGAGTGAGGTGTCTTTCTGTGTATAGACAGATAATATATATACTGTATATATATATATATATATATATATATATATATATATATATATATATATACATATATATATATATATATATATATATATATATATATATATATATATATATATATAGATATATATATACACTGTATATATATATATTTCCCAGTTGGTGTCTTTGCGCCGTACCTTTCCCTCTTTATGATCTAACATCTACAGGTTGGGCTCACGTTCATTAAGGCTCTGTGACAACAGTGAATACAATATTCAGAGGGCTGCTACATAACAACAGTCAGCATATGTGTGGATTTACAAAAAGAGACAGACTTCTGGAATATTACAAGTTTTATTGAACAGCAAAATAAGAATAAAAGTGTTATTATCCATCGCTGTTCAATGTCTGCAAAAAAACAACAAAAAGAAAGTGTCACGCCTTTAAATTCATGTAATTATTATATTATTTATATATTATTATTATATCAGTAACAGTTTCCAAGGACATGTTATGAATGATGAGAAACTTATGAATGGAATCATCCCACATTTATTTAGATTATTTCTAATATTCCTGTGTGCTGTACTGGTATTTAAAAAGGTTTAGTAACACAAGATTTATGTTGTGCCAATAAGATTATGTCTGAACATTAATAAGCATGATTAAATAAGACAAATAGACCAAATTAAATATGTAAAAATCATCTTCTGCCTTCTGTGCAACGTACCATAAAGTAGTTATTGACCAGAACTGAAGTAATCAAAGTCAGAGGCCAATAATCAGAACATGGAGCACATCTATAAACCATTTTTTCAGCTAAGTCAGGGTTTCTACAACCAGGAAAAAAAGATATGTCAATTCAATTTTCTGTATTTTTGTATCATTATGATGAAGACGATGTGAGTCACTACTACTCCTCACAAGTTTCCTTTATATCAATAAACTAAAGATCACAAAGTTTACAGTACAAAGAGCTGTAAAAAAACTCAGCTACAATATTCATATTATTGTAGCTACATTCACAGATGTGTGAGCAGATATATGGAATCACAAAAAGACAGAAATGTGGAATATTGGGGACTTTATTGAAAGAAACAGTAAAAAACATTGCTGTTCAATTTCTTTATGTTTATAAAACTAAGAGACAAATTGTCTGAAAATACCAGCAGGAAATATTTACAGGAACATTTCTATCAGTGTGCTGAGAAGCTTCAACATCCCAAACAACCCTTTTAGAAGCTCAGCTCACATTAAAATAGAATCATGTTTCAAAACAGATGAAAAGCTGTTATGAAACAACAACATACTCCTGATTATTTAAGAAAAAACTCAAAGACCTCAATTATTATTTGCTCTAGAAAAACAAGATCTTCAAATTTGATCAGTTTTAAAGAAATATTCAAACAAACCATTTACACAACTGGAGGATAAATGTTGAACTGATGTTTCTATTGTGTGTATGTGTGTGCACGGGGGAGGCCTTTAGAGATGTAGCAGTGACCAGATGGAAATATGTGTCCAATGAATGACGTACAAATCAAGATCATTCACCACAGTGATGCAGAACTCCATCCATCCATTGACTTGTTGGGAAAGAATCCCCTTCAGGGTGATGAGAGACCGCTCCGCTTCCTGTTGGGATGCAGCAGCATCACCCTGTCAGGGATTCTTTCACAACAAAGACCGGCTCGCTGTACATTATCCCTCACTTATATATCATCATACTGACAGACCCTAGGAGTGTACGTGGATGTGTGTGTGTGTCTATCATATAAATATTTCTATGGTGTATATATGTAAATGTACGTTTATGTTCCCACTAACAGCAGAAGTATCAAACTCTAACTATGGTGATTTATTGTTTAGTCTTTATTATGTATGTATGAAGAGTTCTGTGATGCTTTCATTGTTTTACTTCTCTCCAAAAATAATCATCCTCATTTGATTTACCAACATTTAAACACATATTTTATCAGAGAAAATGACACTTTTTTTTAATTGAAACTAAATGATCCAAATAATTTAATGTCACCATTTATGTTTGAAAATATTTTTTTTTTTCTTATTAGTTTTCTTTGTATTCCAAACAATGAGCATCTACAAATACATTCCCAATCCTAATTCCACCAGTTTATGATATGAGTTAAGAATAACCAATTAATTCCCAGTTTACGGAGGACAATGTGGCTGCACCGCTCCTTGATCCAGTGCAAAATGTGTCCATGAACCTAAAACAGTAGATAAAGAAAAAATCACAGAAGTTTAACAGCAGATAAAGAAACAATCACAGAAGTTTAACAGCGGATAAAGAAACAATCACAGAAGTTTAACAGCAGATAAAGAATCAATCACCAAAGTTTAACAGCAGATAAAGAATCAATCATCAAAGTTTAACAGCAGATAAAGAATCAATCACAGAAGTTTAACAGCAGATAAAGAATCAATCACAGAAGTTTAACAGCAGATAAATAATCAATCACCGAAGTTTAACAGCAGATAAAGAATCAATCACAGAAGTTTAACAGCAGATAAAGAATCAATCACAGAAGTTTAACAGCAGATAAAGAAACAATCACAGAAGTTTAACAGCAGATAAAGAATCAATCATAGAAGTTTAACATCAGATAAAGAAAAAATCACAGAAGTTTAACAGCAGAAAAAGAATCAATCACAGAAGTTTAACAGCAGATAAGAAAAAATCACAGAAGTTTAACAGCAGATAAAGAATCAATCACAGAAGTTTAACAGCAGATAAAGAATCAATCACAGAAGTTTAACAGCAGATAAAGAATCAATCACAGAAGTTAAACAGCAGATAAAGAAACAATCACAGAAGCTCCTTCTGCACATGGTTTAAGGCAGCAGGTGTGAACGGTTCATGTCCCATATGAAGTGACTCACTGTGTGCAGGCTGGTGTGTTCATCATTTAGGATACTGGATTCAGTTCCTCCAACACCTCAGGGTTGTTTCCAGCTGTAAGGTCAGAAACACATTGTTAGCTCTCAGCAAACACTGCAGGAAGAAGTCCTTCAGCACAGAATCCACAAACTCTTTTTAATCTACAGAGATTCAGTTCAGAGAAAATAGAATAAAAACTAGTTTTACTTACGAGATGCAGGGCGTTGGGCTGACATAAAAAGACAAGACTTATTATTTATGTTGTCACAGTTGAAAATGTCAGACTTTGTCACCTTTAACCTTTCCAGTGATGACCCGCTCTTCTACTCACTCCAACTCATAAATAAATCCCTTCTACCTTTTGTTTTACATCATTTATTCTCCCTTCCATCATCATGCTATAGTCATATTATCACCAAACTGTGGCTCTGACTGCTGGTTGAAACACATTTAGATGTGCTGGGAAGTGACATTAGTTTGGATAAAAGCATCAACTTAAAGTCTAAAATCAAAATAGAGGAAAAGACACGAGACAATGTTTCTGTTTGGGTTTCTCACCGTTCTTCTTTTTATAAATGATGAATCCAATCACAGCGATGAGGACGAGTCCCAGAACAACCACTGCAGCGATGATGGGGACGGTCATGTCAGTGGGCTTCACTGTTGAGTCAGTGGGCTTCACTGTTGAGGACAAAACAACAACAAGTAGTCACAACCTGAACAGATGAAGCAGCGCCTGTAATCTCTGAACTGTGGCTACACATTAAAATAGTTATTGCACAAGGCTTATATCATCTAAAATGTGGTATTAATTTACAAAGGTGGTAAAAAAAGAAATCAAAATAGAAACAAAGACAATGAAATAGTGTTTTGTATGTTTCTATATTAATCAAAGCTCAGTAAACAGTGGACAGGCAGCACAACAGAAATGGTGGTAATAATTCTGGGTCCAGAGGAGCACGTGCATTAGTTTAATACTGATCTAAACCTTAAAATTATATATAAAAACTAGATGAAAACACAACTTCCATCCATATAAAACTACATGAAGTGCAGGAGAGTGACAGTGAACTAAATGTGTGGTTTTCATCTCCATCACTCCTGATCTCAGTCTTACCTGTGTTGCTCCTGATCACTGCTTCCTCCAGTCTGGTGACGATGTCGTCCTTCACACCAGAGAGACGAAACACACAGTCGTACCTCCTCCAGTCTTCAGGTGTGACTGATGAAAGTTTCAGTTCAACACTCATCTGGAAGGTTCCATCGTGGTTGGGGAGGATCTCTCCGTGGTCCACGTCCTCATGAAGGTCCTCTCCATCTTTCCTCCAGAACAGTGCAGCTCTGTCCGGGTAGAAACCTGTAGCGTGGCAGCTGACTGGAGAGGAGGGAGTCTTCTGGAGGAGAGACACTGAGGGAAGCTCTGGAGAGTAGAGACAACAGTATTATTATTTACTGTATATTAATATTAGCATTCCTCTTTGATGTTATGTATTTTAAATGCCTTCGTAACAGATAGGGGAGAGTGGGGTCTGTTGGGACAGGGGGACAGTAGGGACAGAGACTTTTAGCTAGTTAGACAGTAACGATGCCCTTCACCATGCTTATACTCATCCTCACCCTCTTCACTTTCAACCTCTAACTGGAGACCTTCTGACTCTTCCTGTAATGTTACTGTAGGTCTCTGTATGATGGTAACATGTACTGTAATGTGACAGTAGGTCTCTGTATGATGGAAACATGTACTGTAATGTTACAGTAGGTCTCTGTATGATGGTGACATGTACTGTAATGTTACTGTAGGTCTCTGTATGATGGTAACATGTACTGTAATGTTACTGTAGGTCTCTGTATGATGGTAACATGTACTGTAATGTTACAGTAGGTCTCTGTATGATGGTAACATGTACTGTAATGTTACTGTAGGTCTCTGTATGATGGTAACATGTACTGTAATGTTACAGTAGGTCTCTGTATGATGGTAACATGTACTGTAATGTTACAGTAGGTCTCTGTATGATGGTAACATGTACTGTATTGTTACAGTAGGTCTCTGTATGATGGTAACATGTAATGTAATGTTACAGTAGGTCTCTGTATGATGGTAACATGTACTGTAATGTTACAGTAGGTCTCTGTATGATGGTAACATGTACTGTAATGTCACAGTAGGTCTCTGTATGATGGTAACATGTACTGTAATGTTACTGTTGGTTAGAAACAGAGGAGACATATGAAGATTGTTCAGGTTATGTGATTCTACCTGTTCTCAGCAGAGAGCTCCTCCCATAGTTCACAAGCTTCTTCAGTATATAAGGAAAATACTGGGTGACGTAGCCTTTGGTCTGTGCCATAAAATCTTTGTCTTGATCCCACTTGTGTTTGGTGATGACAGCCTGTTGTTGTGGAGCGATCCATGTCTCTGTTTTCAGGTCCAATGATAGGAAGTTTTTTCCATCATAACCTAACTGATAATAACCTTTAACCTCATCAGTCTCATCATCCCATTCACAGCCAGCCATCGTCTGGAAAATGCGGACACCTAAGAGAGAGAGACAGAGACGACATTAAACCAGAGTGAGATCACAGCCCGGTCATCTATTATCAGTTGATATCACATCTTTAACACAGAGTCACACTGATCCACAGGATCTACAGCTCCTGCTGTTATTGTTCCTATGAAAGACACTAACAGCCAATCATCATGTGGACAGTGTGGACGTCTTGGAGAGAGACAGAGAGGCAGAGACTGCTGGGAAACAGAGTGACATCCTAACACAGTTCAGATCCTCAGAGCCTCCACTGAGGTCAACAGTTTATCTCCACTGCTGAAGGTGCTGTGGCTTCATGTGAGCTGCAGGAACAGAGTCCTGACTCGCAGACTCAGATGAAACCTGATCCTGGACTGAACATTACACCCACTGAGACCCTGCAGCCAGTGGATCAGTCCAACAAAATCCTCTTCCTGTGAGAAACTCCAGACCAGACTGTCCTGAGGCTGCTCTAGAAGCTTCCACTGAAGGACACTTCCAGTCCAGGGTTAGTCACTAGACTCCAGCTGCTCAGCCAGGACAGCACTGTCTTACTACAACTGGTCACAATAAGGCAGAGACCATCAGGGCCATTATGGAGACTGGGAGGCAGTCTGTGTGTCCTGATTGGTCCATCCATCAGTCAATCATTCAAGACAACCAACAGCTGTTTCCACCTGCAGATATTGGCTTGATGCTGCCTGTTGGACTGGACCAACACACTGTGGTCAGTACAGTAGAGTTAATCTCATGAGCGGGGCACAGAAAGGAATTGGCAGTAACACCAGAGGAGCCAAGCACAATAAAACTCAAGCAAAGGAGGAGATAGAAACCATAGATATAATCAAAAAGCACCTTACCATGCATGGAGGGTTTCACCCCAAGTCCAGCACCCTAAGGCTATACACTAAGCGGAAAGAGGGAGGCCGAGGACTAGCGAGCATCAGAGCCACTGTCCAGGATGAAACATCGAAAAATCCAGGAGTACGTCAAGAAGATGGCCCCAAATGATGAGCTGCTAAGTGAAAACCTCAGACAGGAGAAACCTGATGATAGTGAAGAGGAAGAGGAGCAGAAAACATGGAGGACAAGCCCTTACATGGCATGTACCCCCATCAGATAGAGGAAGTGGCTGATATCAAGAAGACCTACCAATGTCTGGAAAAAGCTGGACTGACAGACAGCACAGAAGCACTAATCATGGTAGCACAAGAACAGGCCCTAAGTACAAGGGCCATAGAGGACAGGATAGGATCAAATCAAATCAAATCAAATCAATTTTATTTGTATAGCCCAAAATCACAAATCACAAATTTGTCTCAGGGGGCTTTACAATCTGTACAGAATACAACACCCTCTGTCCTTAACAGTGCAACCACAAAAAAACCCTTTTAACAGGGAGAAAAAATGGAAGAATCCTCAGGAAGAGCAACAGAGGAGGGATCCCCCTCCCAGGATGGACAGACGTGCCATAGATGTCGCGTGTACAGAGTAACCACATAATGAAAACACAACATAGACAATTTATGACAAAAATGAATACATATAATGTGAATATATGTGAGAAGGTGGATCCAGAAGGATGTCAAGCAGCTTCCAGGCGACGCCAAACAAATAGAGCCAGAGCAACACAACCTCCTCTCGACGTCAAAACCGGTAGAGCCAGAGCAGCACGACTTCCACTCCACGCCAATCAGATAGAGCCTTAGCTGCGTAACCTCCTCTCAACGCCATACAGGTAGAACCTGAGCAACGCAACCTCCTCTCCATGCCAGATCGATAGAGCCAGAGCAACACGACCTCCTCTCCACATCACGATAGATAGAGCCCGAGCAGCACGACCTCCTCTCTACTATGCAACCCCCAGAGTCAGAGCAACGTCACAGAGCGACTGATGGTCCATCACGGAGAAGCCTGATTCAAAGGAGAGAGAGGGGAGAGAGAGAGAGAGAGCGAGGCACACAGCAGTGCTTGTGGGACATCAACAACAGAGGGTTATAGAGAGGCAGCGGCTTAAAATTAATAATGTTCTCGTCGGCAGGACTGCTAGGCTGAAATAATAAATTGAGACTGAGACCGACCCACCAGCTAACTAATTGAAAGTTAGGGCAAAAAGATGGGTTTTGAGTTTGGATTTAAAGACTTCCACAGAGTCTGACTGTCTGCGGAGAGTCCTGGTTGGAGTATAAGATTTAAGTAGATCAGACAAGTAGGAAGGGGAGTACCCATTTACAATTGTATAGGTCATCAGAAGCACTTTAAAATCTGATCTAGAGGATCTACCATAGTAGATCAGACCCAAGGTGCAGGCTGTGCAAAGATGCCCCTGAGATGGTCCAGCACATAGTAGCAGGCTGTAAGATGCAGCTGGATCAGCGTACATGGAGAGGCACAACCAAGTGGCTGGGATAGTGTACAGGAACATCTGTACCCAGTATGGACTAGAAGTACCCAAATCCCAATGGGACATACCACCGAAGGTGGTTGAGAACATCAGGGCTAAGGTCCTGTGGGACTTCAGATTCCAGACTGACAAGCAGCTGCTGGCTAACCAACCGGATATAGTGGTGGTTGACAAACAGCAGAAGAGGGCAGTGGTGATAGATGTGGCAATACCAGCTGACAGCAACGTCAGGAAGAAGGAACATGAAAAGGTTGAGAAGTATCAAGGGTTGAAAGAACAGCTGGAACAAATGTGGAAGGTCAAAGCCGACGTGGTCCCGTGGTAGTAGGAGCACTCGGAGCTGTGACCCCCAAACTGGGAGAGAGGCTCCAGCAGATTCCAGGAACGACATCTGAAGCCTCAGTCCAGAAGAGCTCAGTCCTAGGAACAGCTAAGATACTGCACAGAACCCTCAAACTCCCAGGACCCGAGCTTGAGGAAGACACAGATACCACCCCACGAGGGTGAGAGGGAGATTTTTTTATATATATATATATATATCTACACTGTATATATATATATATATATATAATGTGATGGACAGAGTGTTTGTCAATACAGTATAGTCATTGTGCCACTTGTGAAAGCTGTGATCTGAATGAGACAGTGAGCATGTGGTCCTGTCAGCCATCTTTAGTAAAACATGCTGCTACTCCTCTCATATGAGGACCCAGCAGAAGCAGCCTGCGTCCCGTTTACAGTCCTGCTCCGTACTTTAAGAAACCAGCAGGCAGTAATGCTCCTCTATCAGCTGTGGGTTGTAAAACTGTTGTGATAAACAGGTTCCTGCAGCAGAGTTATTATGGACCAGTTCAGCAGACTGATTCTGATCTAATCTAGTGGAGACTCTGTTGGTTATTATGGGATGGACAGAAACACTGTACCAGTGTGGAGCAGCATCCAGTCGTCTCAGTCTCAGTAATGTTTCTGTTGAGTCTGACTGTGTGTGTGTGTGTGTGTGTGTGTGTGTGTCTGTGTGTGTGTGTGTGTTAACATATGTTCACTAAAATACTATCAGTAGAAAGTGAAACATGAACAAACCTCCAGTTTGGTTGAAGCGGTGCTTTAGAACTTCAATGTCGGCTTTGAAGACCTCCTGGTAAGCCTTACAGAGCTCACTCTCATTCTCCCAGTACTGAGGATCATCTTTTTTGAATCTGCTTATCCAGTCCTGTTTGGGTTCTACTCTCCTGGTGTTGCTGTCATAGACATAGATCTGAACTTCATCAACAAACCCAACAATCACAAACTCTGGGAAGTTTGGGACTCCAGAAGACGTAGTGATGAAATTCTTCATAGAGTGAGTCACTGGAAGAGAAAGTTAATGTCATGATTTATCAGTTTTTATATCATACTTTTATAAATCACTGAACAACGTTATACAGTACATTCAAGACATCCTAATTATCTCTGTGTAGTCAATAAATATAAAAATATTTTTTTCCAGACACTCTTTAATATTTCTGGATTTTTGAGACCGACACTGATATTAATATTCAATAAAACTTGATACAGATTCCTTAGTTGTTGTTGTTTTGTGACTAGTATAACTCAGTGGGACAGGTTAACAATGAACTGCTGCTCTCTGGAGGACAAACTATGTCCTGGAGACTCTGTTTATGAATGACCTCAAACTCAGTTTGGTATTTCTACACTTCAGTTTCTTGTTACTTATCAGCCGATATATACACCGATACCATATATCTGTAATAAGTTGATATCAGCAAATAATATGGAGGTCTGATTGATCAGTGTAGCTCTACTAAACATGATATAGTACAGTCAGTGTAACTATCAGTGTGATGTAATCTGACCCAACCAGCACAACTCAGTATGGAGGTGCTACGTTAAAGCAGATATATAATTCAGTATGTGGAGTCACACTGTGGAACGGCTTCAAATATTCTTTAAATATTATATCACTTAAGAAAATATATATAGAGGTGAAACAATACGACGATATGATCTTAATATTTATTTTTCAGTAGGTTGTTATTGATGATGTGTGTGTTTCTGTATGAACATATTGTCAAGTTATTCTCTAAATAGTATGTATTTAATAAGAGAGGGTAATATATAGTATTATTTTCTTCTTGCTCCTTTTCAATCACGAAATATGTATTATTTGGTGACAGATTACAGTTTATATTTGGTGTTGGGAGTGTAAACTGAAGTGATTGAAATAAAGATAATAAATGAATAATGTCTGAAGTGTTTAGTTGACACACATTAGTGAAAATATTAAATATTGTACCAACAAAGCAGGAAAACAACCATAAACTGACTCGTTGGTTGTAAATCAAATTCCCAAACCTCCACAGCCGCCTGTAGAGGAGCTGAGATGAAATATAGTCACGTGTTTCCACACTGGGACAATATGCTCATTATGTCTAATGAATGAAAATAACTCATAAAAAATATTGTCATAATCTCTAAAACACCAGTCATGATTAATAGCACTGAATTAACCACAACACTATTTATATAAAACATGAACAACTTCAATATTGAGATTGTAAAGTGCTCTAAATATAGTTTTGGACAAGAGACAGCTTTGTGTTAACTTGATGTTTTTATATTGTCTTTATTAATGTGAGTGTGTTCTGGACTGCTGCATTTTACCATTCAGACCGATCACACCGTACTGCTCTTAATGCTCCTAATATTATAATGGCCCAAATAAAACATCGGAAAGTTAGAGAAAAAACTCACTTGTGCCCTTTTCATAAAGCCACTATAGGCTGTCCTTCTAGACACAATCCAGCAGTGAAACATGTATATGAAGCTGTCTATCTATCTATCTATGGAGGCTACGGATCAATCAATGAGCTGCACACAGGACTTACTAACGTCAACTTTAAGAGAACTTGTTACTTTTTCTAACATTTCTCTAAAGTGTTCGGAAGTCCTGGAAGTCATGAAAGACTATGAGAAGCACCTTAAACTCATATATACAGTAGACCTTAATAAAGACCTGAAGCTTTGCCTCTTTTACAATCAACCAACTTCAATAATCAGTGTGAACTGACCTGCTGCTGCTCCATGGAGGCTGATTATTATCAGGAGAGTCACAATCAACGTCTTCATGGTGAAGCTTTGATAGGATGAAGACTTGTTCTGATTCTGGAGAGACTCTGATACCATCCTTCAGCTCGAGCAGCTGAAATGAGGAGGAGACAAGAAGAGGCGCTGACGTCATCCTCCATCTGAGCCAATGGGAATTTAAGCTGAGCATCAACATCACTTATAACTGGGTGAAAGACTCAGACAGGTTGTTAAGTGAAAGTGAAAGTAGAATGATGTTGTTATTGGGAGACAGGCGGGGCTTTATTCTGCTGTCTCACCTGTGTTCTCATATAAAGGAGGATTTGACCTTCTGCTGCTCAGCTCTTCTGTCGGCTTTTCTAGCTTAATGGGATGAAATGTGCAGAAATGTATGAGGCTGTTTCTGCAACTATGCTCACTTTTCACTCTCCCAAATTAAAAAAAATAAATAATCAACCTCTGTGAATTTTAATTTTAACCATCAGAGTCTGTAATAAATATAAACAGGTACACAACATTACATCTAGTGGTTACGATTTTAATCTGTAAAATGTTTATTTTTCATGGTTTTCATCACTTGTTCTTAGCAACATTACAATAATGTTAATTTTATACATTTTCCTTTTTTAAAATTCTATAATATTTTCAAAACATTTAAATTAATTTTCATCAAGCTTTGTGCATCATTGTAAATATTGATATAAAACATTTTTCTAAAAATAAGGGATTTTATGATTTTCTCCACACCCTGAAAAATGTAGACAGTAACCACAGATGTCAGTCTTCATACACAGAAAATATAAAATATGTTGTTTTTTATGACAGATATTGTAATTCTAATGTTTTAAGGACGTGTTGCAGAAATTACATTTTTGCTAATATTGCATCTAATTCACATCAAATATCCATGAATTCAACAGTAATACTTCGTCATTTTTTAAATACTGTGGTATTTGTTCAGTGTCGCGGAAAGAAGTGAGGGACAGCTGCATTTAGATAAAAAAAATCACATCAATGATTAGTAAACAAATAAATCATTTAATATGGTGTAAAGTAATATGTATACGAAACAATTCCATTGAAAATAATATCATATTATAATTGAATCAGCTCATTTTACGCATCTCAACACTGAGACCACAGTTATGGGAAATGAGGAAAAGTGGTGTAACGCTTCATAACTTTTATTAAATCACATTCTTTAGTAATTAGTTTTTATGTCAATATGGATAATAACACTGCGTAATATATTTATCAAGCATTGCACTGCAAATTTAAACAAAAGTCCAACATTTCAGTGATGTTCTAGAGAGTAAATGTGGTGAGGTGCTCCCCCAGTGGTTCACAGCTGCAGCTGATGTGCAGCAGTACAGTTTCTCAGTGTGGACTCTTATTATCTGCTCTTTTAAACACATCTGTGTGACATCAAACCATGTGGTTATTAAATGAGATGGAGGGAACATGTTATATCCAATTAGGTGTTTTATTTATGTGTCTTCAGTACAGGCTTACACACTGGTGTTGGCTAACATCAGGTCGATACTATCAGAACAGACAATATATAAAACACCAGATAGTTTCTATGAAACAATATCTGACCTCAGAGTTTGACTGTGAAATGAAAACAAAAGCAAATGAATGAAAGCAAAGCAGAAAGAGAGTCAGAGATCAGATCAGTTCAGCTCTGTCCTGAACTCATTCACAGCTGTGGACGCTGAAAACTGCTGGAACAAGAGAAATGTAAAACCTCTGTTGATGTTTGAACACCTGATGCTGCTTTTCATTTTGCTCTCACTTTGGAACTGTTTCAATCTTCACTTATTGTTGTTGAAGCACTTTACTAAAGGTCACAGGATTTAGGTTTAATAAGTAAACTCTGATCTTTTGTTCATGATTATTACAGTATTATTCATGATTATTACACAAACTAATCAATATGTGTCACATCTTTTATCCAGACAATGTTGTATTTATATTTTTTGTGACATAAACTCTGGTTGACAAAAGCTCTTCCTACTCACTGCTGATCTATACCTGAGTGTATCACTGCTGATTAATACCTGAGTGTATCACTGCTGATCAATACCTGAGTGTATCACTGCTGAACGATATCCGACTGTATCACTGCTGATCAATACCTGAGTGTATCACTGCTGATCAATACCTGAGTTTATCACTGCTGATCAATAGCTGAGTGTATCACTGCTGATCAATACCTGAGTTTATCTCTGCTGATCAATACCTGAGTTTATCACTGCTGATCAATACCTGAGTTTATCACTGCTGATCAACACCTGAGTATATCACTGCTGATCAATACCTGAGTTTATCACTGCTGATCAATACCTGAGTTTATTGTTGCTGATCAATACCTGAGTTTACCACTGCTGATCAATACCCGAGTTTATCACTGCTGATCAATACCTGAGTTTACCGCTGCTGATCAATACCTGAGTGTATCACTGCTGATCAATACCTGAGTTTACCGCTGCTGATCAATACCTGAGTGTATCACTGCTGATCAATATCTGAGTTTATCACTGCTGATCAATACCTGAGTGTATCACTGCTGATCAATACCTGAGTGTATCACTGCTGATCAATACCTGAGTGTATCTCTGCTGATCAATACCTGAGTGTATCACTGCTGATCAATATCTGAGTGTATCTCTGCTGATCAATACCTGAGTTTATCACTGCTGATCAATATCTGAGTTTATCACTGCTGATCAATACCTGAGTTTATCACTGCTGATCAATACCTGAGTTTATCACTGCTGATCAATACCTGAGTGTATCACTGCTGATCAATACCTGAGTGTATCACTGCTGATCACTACCTGAGTTTATCTCTGCTGATCAATACCTGAGTTTATCACTGCTGATCAATACCTGACTTTATCACTGCTGATCAATACCTGAGTGTATTACTGCTGATCAATACCTGAGTGTATCACTGCTGATCAATACCTGAGTAAATCACTGAGTTTACCTTTACAGAGCAGTCAGCAGTGTGACGTCGCCCCCTGTGGACGATTCATGAGAAAACACCTGATGACTTTCTGTTAGTGTCAAAACATCATGAAGATCCATCACTCTGATCAGATGTATTCATCAAATTAATAATAATAAAGCAATAGAATAATAATAATAATAATAATAATAATAAATAAATAAATAAATAATTGATTAAATAAATAAATAAATAAAAATAATAATGATAATAATAATAATAATAATAATAATAATAATAATAATAATAAAACTAATACTAATAATAATAATAATGAATAAATAAATAATAATAATAATAATAATAAATAAATAAATGAATTCCATCTAGAATGTATTTAGTATTAATGAACAGCCTCACTGCTCCCTGAAACCTAAAAAACACCTTTAACAAAACTGAATTCAGGAAAAATCTTTTTATGTTATGAAACTGAACTGAATGAACCTCCAACAAACAACAAATAAACAGATGAATCTGAACTTTATTCATGAATCAAACCCTGATCTAAATGGGGGGTGTTGCTCTCTATACAGTAATAATATTAATAAATAATCCCACCATACTCATTAATTGTAATGATAGAACATCTAAAAAAAAACTGACTAATAAATAGGAGTCATGAATTCAAATAAACAGTTTACAACTCCAGATAAATCTATTATTCTCATCTTTATATTTTATTCGATCACAACGTCTGACTGGTGTCATTTTGAAATGAAGAACTAAATCCAGTTCACCACATTAAAGCAGCTTGTTGCACAGATTGGAGATCATCTCTCCACCGTTACAGAGTTTATAAGTGCTGTCCATGACATGACAGAACACAGAGACACAGCAGCATCCAGGAGGAACTCCACCGATGTCCTCCAGCGTTGTGTCAGACGGTTGTGAGGATTATAAAAGGTTTAAGTGTAATAATTAAAATACAACTGATGATCCAATGAATATCCAACAGCTTGAGAAGCTCACCTTCAACTTCACACTTGTGTCCAATATTTCTGATAACCACTGTTTATATTAAACCATATCTTCTAAATATTATAACACCTTTTTAAAGGTTTTGATCTCCTTTCTTAGAATAATTCTGTATATTATTTTCTCATCAAGTAAAAGCACGTTTTCATTATCTCATTATCTATTAAATTCCTTGAGCTGATGTTTTCTCTCTCTAAATCCTTATTCCATGAGAAGTTTCTCTGGATTATTTTTAGGTTGTAAAAGAAGGATTTCCTCAAAATTATTATTAAACAGATATTTTATCAGAGGAAATTACACTTTTTTTTTATTACAACTAAATTATATCAATAGTTTAATGTCACCATTTATGTTTGATAATATTTGTATATTTTTCGAATTAGTTTTTTTTGTATTCCAATCAATGAGCATCTACAAATAAATTCCCAACCCTGATTCCACCAGTTTATGATATGAGTGAAGAATAACCAATGAATTCCCAGTTTACGGAGGAGAATGTGACGGCACCGCTCCTTGATCCAGTGCAAAATGTGTCCATAAACCTAAAGAGGTAAAAAGAAAAAAAATACATAACACAGAAAATAAAATAATTTACCATAAATGTTTGGAGAGTTCAACTCCACAAAACCAGATATTTACAGCATCATTTAGATGATTCGGTCATTGAAGTCTTCACATTTTGTTAGTCGAATCGTTTATTTTAATTTTATTCAATTAGTTTTTAACTTTCTTTTATTACCTAGGTCAATAAGGCAAAGGCAACATCTGTTCATTAATTATTTATATTCATTTGATCAAAGTTTTGTTTTACTATTTTAAATACAGTACATGTTTATATACTATATATCTACATTGAGTCGTGTCCTGATTACTACTACTTCTCTCCTTCTTACTGATTTGTACAACTGCAGTTTTATTAGGGTATATTGTAAAGATGGATAATTTAATAATAAAAGTGAATATATTCTTATCCATTTGTTGTAACATGGATTTACTTCTTAGTTACTGAAAAATAAGATAGTACACTTCAGAGCCACATAGCCGATTATCTCTTGTTTGGGCCCCTTAGTTCCAATAAAGTGATCTTTTAATGCTACATCATACAAGCTATATGATTTTACATATTGAAATTATGACATTAACAAGAACCAGAGAGCTCAGGATGTTAACACAGCGGTGCTGAGGACTTTATCTGCCTTTTGTGTATTTTCTCTGGTAGCCTAGCAAACACTTAAACTGCTATACATGATTATTAGATGATTTGGAGCTAAAAGTTGTTTTGTTTCATATGTTAGCAAACTATTTACAAATATATTGAGGTTATTCTGTTTGCATATTATATCCCGCTTCCACATCCAGCAGTTCAAGAGTCAAGTCAATTTTATTTGTGTAGCCCAAAATCACAAAACAAAAATTAGCGTCAGGGGGCTTAACAATCTGTACAGGATACGACAATCACTGTCCTTTACAGTACGACCCTCTCATCAGATAAGGAAAAACGTAACCAAAAAAACCTTTTTAACAGGGAAAACATGTTAGAAACCTCAGGAAGAGCAACAGAGGAGGGATCCCCCTTCCAGGATGGACAGACGTGCAATAGATGTCGTGTGTACAGAGTAACAACAGAATGAAAATACAACATAGACAATTCATTGCAAAAATTATTAATTAAAAATTAATACATATAATGTGAACATATGTGAGAAGGTGGATCCAGGACGATATCAGTCAGCTTCCTGGCGTCGCCAAACAGATAGAGCCAGAGCAACACGACCTCCTCTCCACGCCAGATAGATAGAGCCAGAGCACCACGACCTCCTCTCCACGCCAGATAGATAGAGCCAGAGCACCACGACCTCCTCTCCACGCCAAACAGGTAGAGCCAGAGCACCACAACCTCCTCTCCACGCCAGATAGATAGAGCCAGAGCACCACGACCTCCTCTCCACGCCAGATAGATAGAGCCAGAGCACCACAACCTCCTCTCCACGCCAGATAGATAGAGCCAGAGCAACACGACCTCCTCTCCACACCAGATAGATAGAGCCAGAGCACCACGACCTCCTCTCCACGCCAAACAGGTAGAGCCAGAGCACCACAACCTCATCTCCACGCCAAACATAGATCTAGAGCAACACAACCTCCTCGCCGCGCCAGATAGCCAGAGCAACATGACCTCCTCTCCACGCTAGATAGATAGAGCCAGAGCCAGAGCAACACAACCTCCTCTCCACGCCAGATAGATAGAGCCAGAGCAACACGACCTCCTCTCCAGCATCACATTGGAGTTAGGTAACTTGTGTTCATGGAAGTTCAATATTCATGAACTGTTAAATTCTGGTTTATAAACGGGTTTATAAATGAATTAAAATGAGTTTGTCATGGAGAGTGGAGCAGTTGGACCCAAACACAGGAGATTACAGGCAACAGGAACTTGGAGAAATAATTGAAGTTCCAGATTCGGTGCATGCAGAGAGTCAAGTGACGCTTCCTGGTGAATGGCTGCTCAGACTGAAAGCTTCTGGCATCACTGTGTAATGTATTTGTTGTACTTTACTTAATCTGCGGGTTTCCTATCATCAGTTAAATCTATTGCCGACATATGCAACCATGTCTCTCTGTCTCAGCGACAGACCACCAAGTCAAGAAATACAGAATATGTTATTGAAAAAGTTAATGACACACTCGCCGTTGAAATTGCGAGCATGCACCAGCTACTGAAGCAGATGGATGTAAACCAGAAAACAACTTCAGTCAACAGTAGTTGTAGTTCCGTTTTCACCCAGTAGAGTGTACGATAGGACCAGTAGCCTGTTTCATGCTCCAGACTGGAGTCCAGTTGGAGCCAGATACATAGAAAGGATGATAGAAGGCTACTGAAGCTTATCTGAATAAGATTATTTCACAGTTAATAAGCAGTGAATATGTTCACAAAGCTCTATGATCTAGCTCTGAAAAGATGTCTCCAGGCATGGGCCATGCAGAGCCTGGAAAATTCCCATTAAGATAGTGTATTGTACTTTTTTATCTAAAAAGTGTGTGATGTACTATTTAGAATTAAAAGCCTAAGTACTTATATGTTTAAATCACCTTTGTGACTAGTAACTAGTACTGATAACTTCACATTCTACAACATTATCAAGCTAATGTTCAGTTTCATATCTGCTGTTCATTGTTGACTACATTACGTAGCTACACAACCTGGAATTTATCAGTCCTGTGACATCACATCAATCTGCCAACGTGGTGTTGATCAGATCATACTGAGGGTCCGTCTGAGGGAGACTCAGTATCGGTGAAGTCAGTGCATTTTATAATAGATAGATAGAGAGATAGATAGATATTAACTTTATTGATCCCGAGGGAAATTCAGGTTTCCAGCAGTTCCATAGTGCAAACATAAAAGGCACAAGTAAGTAGTACAAAATACAAAGTATAAAGAGTATACCAGATATAAAAATACCAGGAGATGAAGAAAACTGTTAAAAGTGAATATAGTGCAGGGTAACAACTGAGATACAGGACTATAAAAAATGGGAATGTAGTGCAAAAAGTGATATAGTGCTGGATAATAGTAATAATATATATATATATTTCCCAGTTGGTTTCTTTGCCCCGTACCTTTCCCTCTTTATGATCTAACATCTACAGGTTGGGCTCACGTTCATTAATTAACCATTACACTGACACCTACGGCCAGTTTACACAGCCCATTCCCAATCCTGATTCCACCAGTTTATGATATGAGTGAAGAATAACCAATGAATTCCCAGTTTACGGAGGAGAATGTGGCGGCACCGCTCCTTGATCCAGTGCAAAATGTGTCCATTAACCTAAAGAGGCAAAAAGAAAAAAAATAAATGAAATAGAAAACAAAATAATTTACCATAAATGTTTGGAGAGTTCAACTCCACAAAACCACATATTTACAGCATCATTTAGATGATTCAGTCAATGAAGCCTTCACATTTTGTTACTATAATCGTTTATTTTAATTTGGTTGGACATCATTTTAAGAAATTGGTGTCTGTTTTTCTAAAGGTTAATATTTGAGTTTTTAATATACAGACAGTTTATCTGAGCTGCTGATGTGAAGCTTTCTGAAAGCATCTCCGTCTTTCTCTTAATAATCTCACTTCACGTCATATTAAACAGTTTCACCTTTGTTCTGCAAAAACTCAAATATTTTCTTTACAGCTGCAACGTGTCACAGAAGTTTAACAGCAGATAAAGAATCAATCTCAGAAGTTTAACAGCAGATAAAGAATCAATCACAGAAATTTAACAGCAGATAAAGAAAAAATCACAGAAGTTTAACAGCAGATAAAGAATCAATCACAGAAGTTTAACAGCAGATAAAGAATCAATCACAGAAGCTCCTTCTGCACATGGTTTAAGGCAGCAGGTGTGAACGGTTCATGTCCCATATGAAGTGACTCACTGTGTGCAGGCTGGTGTGTTCATCATTTAGGATACTGGATTCAGTTCCTCCAACACCTCAGGGATGTTTCCAGCTGTAAGGTCAGAAACACATTGTTAGCTCTCAGCAAACACTGCAGGAAGAAGTCCTTCAGCACAGAATCCACAAACTCTTTTTAATCTACAGAGATTCAGCTCAGAGAAAATAGAATAAAAACTAGTTTTACTTACGAGATGCTGAAATAAAAAGGCAAGACTAATTATTTATGTTGTCACAGTTGAAAATGTCAGACTGTGTCACCTTTAACCTTTCCAGTGATGACCCGCTCTTCTACTCACTCAAACTCATAAATAAATCCCTTCTACCTTTTGTTTTACATCATTTATTCTCCCTTCCATCATCATGCTATAGTCATATTATCACCAAACTGTGGCTCTGACTGCTGGTTGAAACAGATTTAGATGTGCTGGGAAGTGACATTAGTTTGGATAAAAGCATCAACTTAAAGTCTAAAATCAAAATAGAGGAAAAGACATGAGACAATGTTTCTGTTTGGGTTTCTCACTGTTCTTCTTTTTATAAATGATGAATCCAATCACAGCGATGAGGACGAGAACAAGAACAAGCACTGCAGCGATGATGGGGACGGTCATGTCAGTGGGCTTCACTGTTGAGGACAAAACAACAACAAGTATTCACAACCTGAACAGATGAAGCAGCACCTGTAATCTCTGAACTGTGGCTACACATTAAAATAGTTATTATACAAGGCCTTTTACCATCTAAAATCTGAAATTAATTTACAAAGGTGGTAAAAAAAAGAACTCAAAATAGAAACCAAAGACAATAAAATAGTGTTTATGATGTTTGATTATTGATATATTTATTTCTATATTAATCAAAGCTCAGTAAACAGTGGACAGGCAGCACAACAGAAATGGTGGTAATAATTCTGGGTCCAGAGGAGCACGTGCATTAGTTTAATACTGATCTAAACCTTAAAATTATATATAAACACCAGATGTCAACACAACTTCCATCCACATAAAACTACATGAAGTGCAGGACAGTGACAGTGAACTAAATGTGTGTTTATCATCTCCATCACACCTGATCTCAGTCTTACCTCTGTTGCTCCTGATCACTGCTTCGTCCAGTCTGGTGACGATGTCGTCCTTCACACCAGAGAGACGAAACACACAGTCGTACCTCCTCCAGTCTTCAAGTGTGACTGATGACAGTTTCAGGTCAACACTCATCTGGAAGGTTCCATCGTGGTTGGGGAGGATCTCTCCGAGGTCCACGTCCTCATGAAGATCCTCTCCATCTTTCCTCCAGAACAGATCAGCTCTGTCCGGGTAGAAACCTGTAGCGTGGCAGCTGACTGGAGAGGAGGGAGTCTTCTGGAGGAGAGACACTGAGGGAAGCACTGGAGAGTAGAGACAACAGTAGTATTATTTACTGTATATTAATATTAGAATTCCTGTTGGATGTTATGTACTTTAAATGCCTTCGTAACAGATAGGGGAGAGCGGGGTCGGTTGGGACAGGGGGACAGTAGGGACAGAGACTTTTTAGCTAGTTAGACAGTAACGATGCCCTTCACCATGCTCATACTCATCCTCACCCTCTTCACTTTCAACCTCTAACTGGAGACCTTCTGACTCTTCCTGTAATGTTACAGTAGGTCTCTGTATGATGGTAACATGTACTGTAATGTTACAGTAGGTCTCTGTATGATGGTAACATGTACTGTAATGTTACAGTAGGTCTCTGTATGCTGGTAACATGTACTGTAATGTTACATTAGGTCTCTGTATGATGGTGACATGTACTGTAATGTTACAGTAGGTCTCTGTATGATGGTAACATGTACTGTAATGTTACAGTAAGTCTCTGTATGATGGTAACATGTACTGTAATGTTACAGTAGGTCTCTGTATGATGGTAACATGTACTGTAATGTTACAGTAGGTCTCTGTATGATGGTAACATGTACTGTAATGTTACAGTAGGTCTCTGTATGATGGTAACATGTACTGTAATGTTACAGTAGGTCTCTGTATGTCAAATCAAATCAAATCAATTTTATTTGTATAGCCCAAAATCACAAATCACAAAGTTGCCTCAGGGGGCTTTACAATCTGTACAGAATGCAACACCCTCTGTCCTTGACAATGCAACCCTCACATCGGCTAAGGAAAAACTTAACCACAAAAAAACCCTTTTAACAGGGAGGAAAAATGGAAGAAACCTCAGGAAGAGCGGCAGAGGAGGGATCCCCCTTCCAGGATGGACAGACGTGCAATAGATGTCGCGTGTACAGAGTAACCACATAATGAAAACACAACATAGACAATTTATGACAAAAATGAATACATATGATGTGAATATATGTGAGAAGGTGGATCCAGGAGGATGTCAAGCAGCTTCCAGGCGACACCAAACAGATAGAGCCAGAGCAACACGACCTCCTCTTGACGTCAAAACCAGTAGAGCCGAGCAGCACGACTTCCACTCCACGCCAATCAGATAGAGCCTTAGCTGCGTAACCTCCTCTCAACGCCATACAGGTAGAGCCTGAGCAACGCAACCTCCTCTCCATGCCAGATCGATAAAGCCAGAGCAACACGACCTCCTCTCCACATCACGATAGATAGAGCCCGAGCAACACGACCTCCTCTCTACCATGCACCACCAGAGAGTCAGAGCAACGTCACAGAGCGACTGATGGTCCATCACGGAGAAGCCTGATTCAAAGGAGAGAGAGGGGAGAGAGAGAGAGAGAGAGAGAGAGAGCGAGGCACACAGCAGTGCTTGTGGGACATCAACAACAGAGGGTTATAGAGAGGCAGCGGCTTAAAATTAATAATGTTCTCGTCGGCAGGACTGCTAGGCTGAAATAATAAATTGAGACTGAGACCGACCCACCAGCTAACTAATTGAAAGTTAGGGCAAAAAGATGGGTTTTAAGTTTGGATTTAAAGACCTCCACAGAGTCTGACTGTCTGATGTCTATAGGGAGGTTATTCCAGAGGAAAGGGGCTCGGTAAGAAAAGGCCCTTTCGCCTGCTGATTTCTTTTTCACTCTGGGGACAGACAGGAGCCCTGTATTCTGAGAGCGGAGAGTCCTGGTTGGAGTATAAGATTTAAGTAGATCAGACAAGTAGGAAGGGGAGTACCCATTTACAATTTTATAGGTCATCAGAAGCACTTTAAAATCTGATCTAACATGGATCGGGAGCCAGTGTAATGAAGCTAAAACTGGTGTAATATGGTCAAATTTTCTAGTTTTAGTTAAGATTCTAGCTGCAGTGTTCTGAACCATTTGAAGGCTTCTGGTACTAGAACGAGGCAGACCTGAGAGCAAAGCGTTACAGTAATCCAGTCTGGAAGATACAAAGGCGTGGATTAGAATCTCTGCATCGGCCATGGATGAAGAAGACCTGATTTTAGCGATGTTGCGTAGGTGAAAGAAAGCGATCTTTGTGATGTCTTTAATGTGCTGATCAAAAGAGAGAGTTGAATCAAACATGACGCCAAGGTTCTTAACTGTTGAACTCTGGGATATCACACAGTTATCTAGAGTTACTGTTACCTGGTCAAATTTATGTCTATGTCGAGCAGGTCCAATGACCAGCATCTCCGTTTTATCCGAATTTAGGAGCAAGAAATTACTTGACATCCAGTTTTTCACCGCAGACGGGCAGGCCTCTAATTTAACAATTTGTGATCGATCCTCCGCTTTTATCGGCAAATACAGCTGTGTATCATCAGCGTAACAGTGGAAATCAATTCCATAACTACGTATAATTTGGCCCAGAGGTGCGATGTATAGAGAGAAGAGCAGAGGGCCAAGAACAGAGCCCTGAGGTACGCCATATTTCACCTCAGAGAATATTGATGTCGAATTATTAAAAGAGACACACTGCGTTCTTTCAGATAGATAAGATTGTAGCCATGCTAGAGCAAGCCCAGAGATGCCAAATGTGTTCTCTAGTCGGTCAAGGAGTATACGATGATCAATAGTGTCAAAAGCTGCACTTAGATCCAGCAATAAAAGTACCCAGGTGGAATCTGAATCCATGTTTAGGAGCAGATCATTTACGACTTTAGTAAGCGCATTTTCGGTGGAATGGCAGGCCCTAAAGGCAGATTGAAAGGGTTCGAAAAGATCACTAAATAATATATGGTCAGAAAGTTGCTGAGACACCACTCTTTCTAGAACTTTAGAAAAGAATGGAAGGTTTGAGACTGGTCGATAGTTATTTAGAGACCCTGGGTCCAGATGCGGTTTTTTAAGTAGAGGTTTAACAATGGCTGTCTTGAAACTAGTGGGGACAGTACCAGTCGTAAGAGACACGTTGACAATATTCAACATTGTTGGTCCCAGCCATGGCCATAGATCTTTAAAAAGTTTAGCTGGTAAGGGGTCGAGGAGGCAGGTGGTAGGTTTAGAAGCGGAGACCAGTTTAGACAGAGTTTCAAGAGAGACGGTCTCAAAATGTGTAAAGACAGAGGCTAATTGGGACTCGACGCACGGAGATTGCATTGCAAAATTTACAGATGTAGCTGGGAGCGAAGAACTAATTTTATATCTAATCTCATCTATTTTTCTGCAAAAGAAATCTAAGAAATCATGTGCTGTAAAGGATGAGCTATTAGTAGTCGGCTGTTTTTGGGTGAGTTTGGCTACAGTGTCAAAGAGAAATCTAGGATAGTGTTTATTGTTACTGATTAATCGAGAGAAATAAGCTGTTTTGGCAGCGGACAGAGCACGCTTGTAAATTAAGACACACTCATGCCATGGTAGGTAGTTTACTTCCAGTTTTGATTTACGCTATTTGCGTTCCGATCTCCTGCAGGCTTGTTTAAGAGCGCGTGTTTCATCATTAAACCACGGTGTAGACCTCTGTGAGCATCTGGTTTTAGTAGTAAGAGGTGCAACTGAATCTAGAAGATTAGAAAGGGCTGTGTTTAAGTCAGTAGTACAGTTTTCAACAGGACCTGTCGCTGTAATGAAAGGAGCCAGAACCACAGGTAATCGCTCACCAAGTTCAGTTATAGTCGACGGACCGATATGGCGAGTGGTAACTACATCAGCACCCGTATTACGTGGACAGGCTGAAGATGCTTCGAATTTAAGAAGAAAATGATCCGACATCACCGATGTGACGGGAGAGACAGTCACGGCAGTTACATCTATTCCACGAGACAGTATCAGATCAAGGGTGTTACCACTGGAATGAGTGGGTTCATGTACAGACTGAATGAAACCAAAAGTATCGAGGAGGGCCAAAAAGGCTTTACATAGAGGATCATCAGCCTTATTCAGGTGAATATTGAAATCACCAATAATTACAATCTCATCAGAGTGAGTGATAATGTCTGAGAGAAATTCTCCGAATTCTTCTAAAAACTGTGAATAAGGGCCAGGCGGTCTGTAAAGTACCACAAGATGGAGCCTGCTGCCCTGGACACGGCAATTCGTGATTAATGGGGACGATTTTAATACAAGAGACTCAAATGAGTTAAATTTAGTATCAAGTGTGGAGGATAAATTAAAAAGGGATTTGTAGACTAAGGCAACACCTCCACCTTGTTTAGTAGCCCTGGCAACATGGGCATAAGTGAAGTTTGGTGGGGAAGCTTCATTTAATGGTAAGAAAACATTTGGTTTCAGCCACGTTTCACATAGCCCTATCATAGGTCATGTTGAAGAATCAGATCATTTATCAGTAGGGCTTTGGGAGACAACGATCTGATATTTAGAAAACCAAATTTGAGGGTTGTATGATGGTAACATGTACTGTAATGTTACAGTAGGTCTCTGTATGATGGTAAAATGTACTTTAATGTTACTGTAGGTCTCTGTATGATGGTGACATGTACTGTAATGTTACAGTAGGTCTCTGTATGATGGTAACATGTACTGTAATGTTACAGTAGGTCTCTGCATGATGGTAACATGTACTGTAATGTTACTGTAGGTCTCTGTATGATGGTGACATGTACTGTAATGTTACAGTAGGTCTCTGTATGATGGTAACATGTACTGTAATGTTACAGTAGGTCTCTGCATGATGGTAACATGTACTGTAATGTTACAGTAGGTCTCTGTATGATGGTAACAGGTACTGTAATGTTACAGTAGGTCTCTGTATGATAGTAACATGTACTGTAATGTTACAGTAGGTCTCTGCATGATGGTAACATGTACTGTAATGTTACTGTAGGTCTCTGTATGATGGTAACATGTACTGTAATGTTACAGTAGATCTCTGTATGATGGTAACATGTATTGTAATGTTACAGTAGATCTCTGTATGATGGTAACATGTACTGTAATGTTACAGTAGGTCTCTGTATGATGGTAACATGTACTGTAATGTTACAGTAAGTCTCTGTATGATGGTAACATGTACTGTAATGTTACTGTTGGTTAGAAACAGAGGAGACATGAAGATTGTTCAGGTTATGTGATTCTACCTGTTCTCAGCAGAGAGCTATTCCCATAGTTTACAAACTTCTTCAGCTCATGAGAACAATACTCGGTGATGTAGTATTTGGTCCGTGCTAGCGAAGCTTTGTCATTTTCCCACTTGTGTTTGATGATGACAGCCTGTTGATTTGAAGCGATAAATGTCTCTGTCTTCAGGTCAAATGATATGAAGTCTTCTCCATCATAACCCAGCTGATGAAAACCTCTAACCTCATCAGTCTCATCATCCCATTCACAGCCAGCCATCATCTGGTAAATGTGGACACCTGAGAGAGAGAGAGAGAGAGAGAGAGAGAGACAGAGACGACATTAAACCAGAGTGAGATCACAGCCCGGTCATCTATTATCAGTTGATATCACATCTTTACCACAGAGATACACTGATCCACAGGATCTACAGCTCCTGCTGTTATTGGCTCCATGAAAGACACTTACAGCCAATCATCATGTGGACAGTGTGGACGTCTTGGAGAGAGACAGAGAGGCAGAGACTGCTGGGAAACAGAGTGACATCCTAACACAGTTCAGATCCTCAGTGCCTCCACTGAGACCAACAGTTTATCTCCACTGCTGAAGGTGCTGTGGCTTCATGTGAGCTGCAGGAACAGAGTCTTGACTAGCAGACTCACATGAAACCTGATCCTGGACTGAACATTACACCCACTGAGACCCTGCAGCCAGTGGATCAGTCCAACAACATCCTCTTCCTGTGAGAAACTCCAGACCAGACTGTCCTGAGGCTGCTCTAGAAGCTTCCACTGAAGGACACTTCCAGTCCAGGGTTAGTCACTAGACTCCAGCTGCTCAGCCAGGACAGCACTGTGTTACTACAACTGGTCACAATAAGGCAGAGACCATCAGGACCATTATGGAGACTGGTAGGCAGTCTGTGTGTCCTGATTGGTCCATCCATCAGTCAATCATTCAAGACAACCAACAGCTGTTTCCACCTGCAGATGTTGGCTTGATGCTGCCTGCTGGACTGGAAAAACCAAAAAACCCAACCCGCCTGTTTGGGGGTCAGCCGAGAATCATGATGCTCCACAAGACAATGAA